>NW_021027511.1:558354-583837 GCF_004153795.1 Camellia sinensis
TTTGTGCCCTAATAATCTATCCATAGTTCTTTCACAAAGCTGTAGCAGAGAACAACGTGAGCTCATCCTCCACTGTGAGGACGGTTCATCCTCCACACCGTGAGTTCATCCTGCACCGACATCAAGCTACAACACCACCGTGAGTTCTAGGTCAGTTTGTTGTCTCTGTTTCTCTTTCTCTACCCCTCTCTCTCTCTTCTGGTCTCTGGGTTTCTCATTCTCTACCCTCACTCTGTTTTCGGACGTGTTTCTGTAAATGGAATTCGTTGTTAAGATGAGATTAAAGTCATTCCATTCATTAGTTCTAACATCTCCAAACCTTCTCTACTTTAAAGGGTTCCATGAACAACTTGAATGATTTTAATTTGGGAAAAAAAATATAGAAAACAGAATGATTAACATGTTATGTATTTTGATTATGATATTCATATTCTACCCAATATAATCATTGAAGTGAATGAATTGTTGGTGATTCTACACACAGTAAAGTCTCATGCTTCTGATTATGGGTCTGCTAGGTGTTTGATAAAATGCCACAATGGCTAGTTTTTTATTTATTGTTTTGTTCGAGTTTTTTTTTTATTTTTTTATTTTTTTATTTTTAAAGGAGCAGGAGGATTGGATAATTATAAAATCATATTAATCTTCCCCCCCTTTCTCCAATCACAAAGTTATTGTAAGGATAATGACTGATAAATGACAATGATGCCCTTGTTTTGCATTTCACATCCTTGGGTCTTGTAATGAATGATAAATGATAATGATGTCCCTGCAAGACATGGTCTAAATTCATGCCAGAATTGCTCATTTTCTAAGTAATAGAAATTCCCTTTCTTTTTTTAGATGTCCTGTATTTTAATGCATTAGCTTGAATCTCCCACATGTAAGAAAATTTAAGCAACATTGTAGGTAATTCTGTGATGAGTCTTGTTAATTTGTAGGTTTTGAATTATTTGAAATTATTGATGCCCTTCTTTTTTCAATTGACAACAATTCACATAACTATTTTAGTAATCCACAGTAATGTTTCTCTTTATATGTACTATTCATTAGGCAAACCATTCTTTGGTCTCTAATGCACAAGTCAGTAGAAATATTCCTTCGTCAATGCTTGTGCTCATAGAATCCCCGTCCGTTTCAGTCTAGTAAAAAGTGATGGTTTTTGCAAACTAGTTATTCTTAGTATCTTCAACCATAAAGCTATTTTCTCCTATGTTGAATGAACCCCTAAATACCACTTCATTTTTTGCGTAACTTTGCGGCAGAGAAAAAAATTCAAGATCGTGTTAACAAAACCCTTAATGTAGCTCCTTATCTTGTGTCCATTGATGTTCTTGTTTATAACTCCCAGGTACTTTCGCTGAATTACGGTGTCAGTTCACATTGCAAGCATTACTTTATTTATTCATTTTTCCATTTTTTCTAGGAGTCATAGTTTATAAAAGTAAATTCAGTAAAGGAGTGTCACCTGTATACACTTATCTTTTCTTTCAGCTTGACATTCTACTTCTTCGTTTTAGTAGGATTCATTTACCTTTTAACTAATATCACTCCTTTGCCTTTTTTACTTCAGTCATCTTTATTCATGCTTACTAATAGCATGACAAGTGATCTATGAGTTGATAGTAGAAAGAACTATTTGGGTCATTTAATTCAAATTCTGACCTTCTCGAATTTTTTTTCATGATCTTGGAAAATGATGAGAGGTTCATAAAGCTGGTTCATTCATTTGCAAAACAAGAAGTATATAATAATTGACAAGTCAGAAGGGAAAAATGTGAAAATGAGAAAATAAAAAATAATAAAATAAAAAATCGTGAACATCTTTCCACAACCGAATTCACATTGACCATGTTCGGTTTATTACCTGTAATTCTTTAGGAGACGAAGCTTCTGATAGAATTTGATAAATTCAAGTTTCAACCTTTCTTCAACTTTTCTTAGCTCCTCTTTATTAAAACTCAAGTCCTTTTCCTTGGAATCCTTCAGAACTCCTTTTATAGTTGATATTGGACTTTCAAGTGTATTGTTAATCTTCACATGATCAAGGATTTCTAGAGGATCTGGTTTGTAATCACTGGCATTCACCTCCTCTCCGCAAACATTAGTAGAATCCAGAGTGACTATGGTATTGACCTTTAGAGAAGTATACTCATCTTGTTGACAATTAGCATCCATGTTCATTCCATGTGTAAAATCCATATTCTCCCTTCCTGTATATGTGGCATGCAATAATGAAATTTAAGGATAAAGTGATCCTTTGAGTGGAAGAAGTTTATTATGATATGAATCAAAACTGCATCACCACTTTCTAGCCGACATTTATCATTCTTCTGAACTTCTCGCCTCACACCCATATGACCTATTCCTGCACATTTGGCATGGAAATATGAATTGAGATTTCAAAGGGAAGCCAGCAGTGGCTAAATCTCATAAAGTATAGGTAAATTACCAATAGATCTTACTTTTGGAACGTATATGATACAGGGAAAAAAGCATAACGTTGGCACCAGTAAATTGAAGAAACACGGATTTTGACTTGAGGGCAGTAGCATATGTTCTGGATGGTAGTGTAAAGGCTTAGGGTTTTGCGAGATGTCATGTTGTGGTAACAAAAGCTTAGAGACTTTCGTATGTGTGTAGTGTTCATTTGGTGATATAATTTAGATTAAAGGAATGACCTTTAGAGAGGCCATTTTGATGCTAAATATTTAAAACAAAGAAAAAGCCAAATAAATTACAGGAGTTAGAGTAAGTGGGGGAAAAAAGGTGAAACTAGAAGCCCGTCCCACTACATAAATTTGTTGTCTAGTGTCTAAAGGGATTAGGATACCTCTTTGCTGGTGTTAGGGAACTTGGGGGTTTGCATGAGTTCCAAATGAAACTAATTGTTATCATTTAGGAAAAGAAAACAGTAGCTGAAATTAATAGTGGTTTTCTGTACTGTTCTTACTTCACCAAGATTTGATCTTTGTTATTGGTGACTAAGTGAAATTGAAGCTATCTAAATACCTATAGGCTGTAAATATAAGTAGGAGACCTTGAAATAATTGTTTATTACCAAAGATAAAGAAAAAGTTAATGCTGTTTTGCATTTGTGGCTCAATCTTATTGGTATTCAACATAGATTTTGCTGATAGTAAACAATTATTTCTGGAAAATACTATTCTCACAGCCTTCTTGGTAGCATATACAGCCTTCTAATAAAGAAGGGACAATTTTCTCATTTGAGAAAGCAACCAAAGAAGCTGTGGTAATAAAGCATCACATCTTTTTTCCTTCACTTGTACTGGTGGTGAGGAAAGTCTTATATGATATATGAATTATCTTCTACTTACATTCTCCATGAAAACAAATTTCATCACTCCAGTTAACTTTCCCATTGAGGTTGTCCATACATTGCCGAGGGTCAAGTTTTCAGAGGAGAGCAATCAATACATACCAAAGAGACATAAAGATTTCTACCCATAACACAGTATTAAAGATTTGAATCGACAAACATAATTTTTCGTCCATGTATGATTCAGATTTTTGCTTTTAGATTAACATGTCAACCTCAACTAAATTCTGCACAAGAAAATCAAAAGACATTAAAAATCCATTAGTCAGTGTTGGTGGCTAGGAAGGATGAATTGGGTACAGGGTACATACTTTTAACTTCTGGCATTACTTGCACAAAGTGGGGGTCCTTAGACTTGAACCCACATTCTTAGGCTTGACATTCCAACAAACAATGTTCCTGCAAGGCAAAACAGTGTCAAAGAAACATTTTATCCAATATGAATCATGCATAAAGAATGTTCATCATGTTCTAAAAGCCCAAATAATCCTCAAAAAACTTACCAGAAATTCCACCTGAATGAGGCACTGTGGCTAGTGGAAATTTAAAGCTATCTGCCTCCTCACTCATCAGAGAACAGCCAGGATCAATTTGTCTTGTGGATTGATTTAAATTGACATGGGTACCACTTCCTCCCACTTGCCAACAGTGGCCAAGTTTGAATATATTTGAAGCACATGAACACCAGGTTTAGAGTTGTGTGAGTCAGAATTCGATGGGTATAAATCACTTATTTATAAGAATAGATCTTAACTTATACAAGGAGGATAAGTCAAAAAAATTCTGTGAAGTTTGATTAATTAAAAAGTTATAAAGTTATAAGTTTGATTAATTATTTGCTATAAGTTGGACTGTCACGCCCCACTTTTTATTACTTGGAGTCATTACCAAATTCTTTAACTTAATTCAATTTCAGAGATAACATGCGGAAACAAACTCATACATTCAATCCGTAGAAGTGATTAACAATACTCTCATTCGTATGCAAAGTAAATATTACATGAACTAACTTAATAAATTGCCCTTGGGCTTACATCATTAAAAGTACAAGAAGAAGGGTGTAACCCTTTACAACAATGGCATTCCGCCAACATAACAGAGGCCCCGTGGCCAACAAATAAGAAGATCCAAATCTTGTAGCACACCCTGCTCAACACCTGAAAAAGATTCAACAACGTGGGATGAACATATAGTCCAGTAGGGATCTCAACATGATCCACAACAATAACAACATTACAGATAGCTATGATCATGAACACCCATTCTCATACTAGAATAATAATGTGACAGTTTATACAAAATATATATATAAATATAAATATATATATACATGAACTTTTCTTGAAAACAACCATTTAATTCACCGCTATAAGCGATTCATCCTTCCTTTTTCCTTTCATTAACCCCCGTTCCCAATCTTTTATAACATTAACAACTACTTAGAAAAAAAATAGATTCACTAAGCCCATTACTCTTTCATTTGCCACACATACCACAGATGTGCCTTTTCAAAACATATTTGGCATTTCAATGCAATTCCAATTATTTCATAGTTATCCATGCACACCTCTATAAAAGAGATAACAACTCAACTACATACATAAAATCAATCAATGAGCCAACTTGTCCCTCCAACACTGTAACAAATACAATCCCCAATGTTTCCAGATACACTGAAACAATAACAAAACAACACTGCACTACTAGCTATATGCGTAGTAAGCCAAAGATACACTTCTCACCACAATCTACCAGTTTACCAGGCGCTAGCTGGAAGGGTATGGTACCTTAGATTATCAGCGAGCCAGTTCTCCAGGTGCTAGCTGGAAGGGTATGATACCTCTGATTATAAGCGTTGAACACATAGGTGTGTGGAGTCCATCCCCTATCTTCTCACACACACTGGAGTACAACCCCACTCTTCTCCCCAACCAGTATACAAATATAATGTAATTCAACATTTCATTACATATGATGTACAATCAACAATGGTGTATTACATACACGACAATTCAACACAACCACGTCATCCTCCACCGATGACCAAGGACAAAACCTCTAGATGCAAATATTTAGTACACCTATTAAAGACTCAATTACTATGAGACCACAAACCCGACAACAACATTAACATGGTAGTTCAAGATACAATTCCACACATGTGTGTGTTCAACATTCATGAAACAATAATCCAATTTTCATACGTATTTCAAAACACTTTTCCCATTTCACAAAACAAGTTCCACTTCCCTCTTTGTTTTAACAAAACCAACTCCGTCTCTTTAGTTTTCACAAAACCAAACCCATCCCTTTTGTTTTACAAAAACCGATTTCTACCAATAAGGAAGCCATAACTCACATTAGTACACTAAATACATTTCAAACCCATTCCAAAGCCAAAGTTAACCCCTTAGGCATTAACACCTTCACCCAACTCACATCAACAATAGAGAGTTACAATTTAGGTTCATTATTCTCCATTTTAATTTATCAATCAAAATATGATTTAGGCCTTTTTCCTTTATCAACTACAACATGCTAATTTACACTCCAATTAGCCCAAAACAACTCTCAATGATAACATAACCATTTTCAAATACCCAACCCTAGGTTCCTTCCCATGATTTCAAACAAATCCAACATGGATATGATTTTTATGCAATACAAAATTACCACATGTCTATCTATAGACGAAGTATTGAAGAGAAACAAGGAGAATGAACTCAAATGGAGAAGATGACCCGAAATCAAAGTGCTCCAAATCCCAAATTTCTTGGATCACAACGAAGCCCTCGACGATCAACACACTTTTTACAAAGGCCCAAGGTGAAGAAAACACTCTAGCTAGATCAATCCTAAGAGAGAAGTTAGGTTTTAGAGTGAGGTGCTCTCCAATAGACGTTTTGAAAAAGTAAGAGAGAGAAAGGAAATCAAAAAGTGAACAAAAAAGTGATTTCACGGACTGATATTATAACAGGTCCGCTCGAGCGTACAATACCCCGCTCGAGCGTAAGACACAGGTTCACGCTCGAGCGTCCAAAGATCCGCTCGAGCGCCGGATGCACTCTCCCAGAATTTTCCGCAGACGTCCAAAATGCTGAGAGACGGAAATTTACGCTCGAGCGTCAAATCTCCGCTCGAGCGGAGAGACCAAAACCTGGGCAAAATTTCTAAGTTTTAAAACACAACCAACTTATTCCCAACCTGCCCAACACGACCCAAAATTCTAACACAAAGAGTAAGGGATAGAAATGAAGATAAAACAACAACGAGTCTACGGAACCGAGTCCGGATTACAGTTAAACAAATACAGGGAATACCGGGATCGCTATATGGACAGTGTATAAAGTTATACTTGCGGGTGTGTTTTAGAGCAATCCAAATACCTAAAAATAACCCAAGTCAATTAAGAAAAATAGCAAAGAACCCAAATGAATTGCCTTAATGAGTCTCCATATATTTATTCATATTTTTTTTATTTGTTACGATTTCATTCTTCTTTTAGAATCTCTGCTATAAATGGGGTGCAAAATTGACTCCATCAGAGGTGGCTAATAAAGTGAAGCACTATGACAAGATAAGTGGAAGAAGTCGAGGGTTTGGCTTCATGACGAGGAGGTTGTTTTTTTGTCCTTTTTTTTTTTAAAATAATCTTTAGCATGATGTTCACATTTTGATTTGGGTTTAATTTGATTTGATTGTAGAAGTAAGCAAAGCAGGGCCTCTGGTTGAGTATGAGCGTAGAATTGCCACGAGTGATCTTGTGGATGGGGATAGTAGTAAGGTAATATTGCAATCAATTCACTCTTCATGTTTGATTATAAGTTTCAAAGGAAAAGCTAGTAGTTTGTATGTCTCTTCCAAATTGTCTCCAACCTAAAAGGTTAAGTTTGTCATATTCGATCGGAATTTTAGGTGAAGTAGCTGTGTATTAGTTAGTTATCATGAGCATACCACTAACTTTTGGTGTACCATTCTGGATTTATAATTTATAAACATTAATTTGTCAATTGTTGTGGATTTATATATAGGAGTCTTTAATACAATTAAAAAAAAAAAAATAGTTAAACATTTTATCAATTTATACAATATATTCTTTAAGAAAATTAAAAAAAAAATCAATGTTAAATAGTTTCTTCTAGAATGTATGCTAAATTTCGTTTCTTCTTGTTTGTGATGTGTAATTTTAAATTTTTGAATGAGGCAAGTTGAAGTGAATGTATGTGGATGCATGTGGCTGTTATTACCAAAAATATAAGGAAAATGTTTTGTGCCTTGACTAGCAGGAAAAAAGGTACCACAACCAAAAACTAGGGTTTGTGTTTCTGTTTGATTGCTAAGAAAAAAAAAATTTGAAATTTGTGTTAGGGTTTTGGTTTTGGCTTGAATTTGTAGAACATGTTTTTCAGATTCCTCAATTATTGATTATTAGGGTTATGATTGTTTGTTAGGGTTTGGGCATTGTGGGTTTTGCCTTGAATTTCTATAATGGCCTTGATTATGGACTTCATTATACTTGATTTTGAATTTGATTTTGAATTTCTTGAATGGACTTCTACGGGTTGAATGGAATTTGATGCAGAACAGGTTTCTATAATGATTTTTGTTCATTGGTTCCACTATACAGATTCTGAATCTAAGGGATTTAGCTGTTCTAAATCAGATTCTGAATCTATCCATTTATCAGAACAGATTTTTGTTCATTCGGAACAGGTTTCTATAATGGAACAGGTTTTGAACAGATTCGGAACAGGTTATGGACTTCTATGGGTTCTGGACTTGTTCATAGTTTAATACCAGAAATGTTGAATTTCTTGAATTTCTATAATGGTCTTGATTCTGGACTTGATTACACTTGATTTATAATTTGATTTTGAATTTCTTGTTGAATTTGGGCATTATGGGATAGCAGTTAAGGTCTTGATTATGCTGACTTTTGTTTTTTATTTACTGTTCTTGTCAAAATAACCAGTTTAGCTAAGCACAAGTTCAATGTTGTCTTGAGTTAAAATCTATGGCTTAATCTAATATGTTTACTAATGTATGTATATATATATATATATTTATCTTGTATTGTAGCAAATGTTTTGGCCCTTGAACCCTAATCTTATTCTCAGCCCAGATATTCATCTAAACGCTCATCTCTAAGTTATTAATTCATAGTAGCTATGTTTACTAATGTATGTATATATATATATTTATCTTCTATTTTGTATGCAGATTACAAAATGGCTTCTTCCTCTAGTAACAATAGCTACTTAAGATTGATACCAAGAGTTTGTGATTGTGGGAGAACAGCTGCCATACACATTGTGCTTTCCAATCAGAATGGAAATAAAGGGCGTGTGTACTTTGTGTGTCCATCAAAATATGTAAGTACTATGGAAATTTGTTTGGAAATTTGTTTGCAAATTTATTAGCCTGATTTGATTAACTGATTGTCATGCATTGTAGATTAGTGAGGAACACTGCAATTACTTCAAGTTCGTAGATGATGATGACTACGACGTGATCTCCAATGTTGCACCTCGTACATCTATAAGAAGCGAAGAATTTAACGATCCAAGCACAAGGGTTTATGAGATGGATAATGAATTTTAGGCGCATGGTAGAAGGCTTCAAAAGATGGAGAAGAAATTGAATGTCGTGTTTTATGTCATTGTATTTTGTATTGTTTTATATTTTATAATGTAAACTACTGAGTTCATAGCTTTTGAGGAATTTGATGGATGTACTTATGGATTGAATGGACTTGATGTATGTCCTTATGGATTGAATGAACTTTATAACTTCAATGGACTTATATTTTCAATTACTGTTGATAGGTTGAAATTATTGTTGAATTTGTTGTTGAATTATGATGTCAGACATATATGGATTGAATGGACTTGTTGAATTATGATGTCAGACATGTTGAATTTATACCAGACATGTTGATTGAATGGACTGAATGGACTTGAATGGACTTGTTGGATTGTGGATTATGGATTGAATGGACATGTTGAATTTATGGATTATGATGGACATGTTGAATTGAATCGATTATGGATTATGATGTCAGACATGTTGAATTTATACCAGACATGTATTATTATGGATTGAATGGACTTGTTGGACTTGTTGACTTTATACCAGACATGTTGAATTTCTTGAATTTCTATAATGGACATGTTGAATTATGAAATAATTATTCACCATTGTAATTGAATGGTCATCCTATAAGGAGACTAAAGAAACTTTTACTTTAGTAAATCAAACATGGCATTAAAGAAATCTACTTATCTGTGCATAGATAACATAGCACAACTGATAGTTCCTTCACTTGGCTTCTTTTAAGGTTTTGTTTCAGGTGTTATTATTAGAGCTTGTTGGCTGCTTTCTAACATTACTTTTTTTAAGGAAAAGTGGTGTGGTGACAAGGTTTGGCAGTAAAGTGGTGACCATGAAACACATACCCGCTTGTACGTATTGTCTTCCATCCCATCCATACAACCGAAATTCAACTTATGAGGTTCACATTGACCCATCTTACGACCCTATAGTAACACACATTGGTGAAAAAGTTTGACAAAAATAAATTCAAGTCTTTTACATACAAGCAGAAAATGAAATTTATACCTGGACTAAAAATTTATACTTTCCATAAACCTCTTGCTTGCTGGGTGATTATCAGCACGTTGGCATCTAAGATGGGGAAACCATGCCATTGAAAGAAGCTTTAAACTGATAAAACCTCCTTCAAACCTTCTCTTTCAGAGTCACATTGATGATCCTATTGGAGATTTAGGTTGATAATGTTCATCCGTATCCACCTCTTCAATTTCCTGGTAAGCACATTGCAGGACATGCGTTCAAACATCAATAAAGAATATGATTTAATGACTTGAAAACTAAAAGTATGGCATATCTTTTAGTTATTGGTTTTTCGCTTGCAAAGATGTGTAGTGTTTTCCATGAATTAGATTCAATAATTAACCATTGGGTGTTAGCTTGAATAGTCCAAATTTCAGCTGTATTGTTACTTGTACCAATGGGATATTCGAAAGCTTAAATGCAGTGACCAGTATTATCTCTGAAGATGCCACCAATGCTTGCTCGACCAGGGTTACCTTGACAAGCACCATTCGTGTCGAGTTTGTTAACCGAGAGTGTGTACTTTAAAAGTGTTCATCAGAATAGAGAGTGCAAACTTAGCAGCATATGATATCTTGTGAAGGTGTAAAGGTTGATTTTCAAGAAGCATTTTATTCCTAGTTGTCCACATTTGCCAAGAGTAAGAAAAGTTTAAGTGAAGCATGATTGGTAAAGTTTAGATTTAGCCGAAATGATAGTGCCATTAGGGAAATAATTGGATTTAAACATCAAAGCCCATAAAGATTCAGAATGTCTCAATAAGTGCCATCCCAACTTCATCATGTAGGGCTGGTTAAGCATCATTAGGTTTTAATGCCTAATCCTCCATAATTAATAGGGCGACAAACCGTGGACCAAGCTGATGTACTTCGTCGATAATATCCCAAAATGTTGATTTAGAAACTAGTGACACTACAAGAAATGTGGGTATATGAGACGGGACTATTTGCGACGGCACACTTGCCGTCTCAAAAAGTCACTTTTTGCGACGGAAAAAAATGCCGTCTCAAAAAAGCAGAGTATTTGCGACGGCACCATTTGCCGTCTCAAAAAAGCAGAGCATTTGCGACGGCACAATTTGCCGTCTCAAAAAATGAGAGCATTTGCGACGGTATTTTCTGCCGTCGCAAATACTCTGTTTTTTTGAGACGGCAAATTGTGCCGTCGCAAATGCTCTGCTTTTTTGAGACGGCAAATGGTGATTTGAAATATGAATTTCAAATAAGTCGTCCAAATTTTGTATAAGGCCGTTTGATACGTTTGATATATATCTGAATTGGTCCTAAGGCTGTTTGTCGTTTGCCGTTGATATGTTTGATATATCTGAATTGGGCCTAAGGCCGTTTTCCATTTGCCGTTTGCCGTTGATATGTTTGATATATCTGAATTGGGCCTAGGGCCGTTTGACATGAACGATTGTGCCAAAGGCCATTGGACATGAAAGATTGGGCCAAAGGTCGTCGGATATGAACGATTGGGCCAAAGGCCGTTAGACATGAATGCAAAGATGTAACAACCCCGATCCATGCTTAATTACTAATCCGTGATTAAGGGCACTAATCAAGTTTTTTTGTTGATAAATCAGAAGGCTCATCATGTTCACCATTCCATCATTGAAAATTAATCTGTGGCCCAAAAAACACATTAGACAAGATCATAAGGAAATTGAATTCATCCTATGAGAGGGACAAGTTAGTCACTCTTTAAAAAAATTGGCAAAAGTTGCCTTTTAGCATTGAGTAAAATTGAAATAACTTTCTTTATAAAACTAATGCCATTAAAGCAGATGAATATATTCTATAGACCATCACATCAGTGTAACATTTGAGGTACAAATTTCATAATATGAGTAGTGACAATTAACTAGCTCCTAATATCAAATCTTCTAGGAAAAAATTATTACTGTTTGATCACACAGGGTAGGACTGTAAAGGAATTGGCTATGGGCTAGCTTTAGGTGAGCCGAATTCAATTGAAGAAGAAACAAATCAGATTGGAATTTAATTTACATCATTAATTTGGCCATTAATTCAACAATTGCTGCCACATTCATGAGTCTAGATTTGGTGTGCAATATATTTTCAACAGGACTTGACAGAATTATCAAGTCACAAGAACCAAAGAACGAAAATAAGGATGTTTGTGTGTAAAAAAAAAAAAAATCAAGTATGCATTTTCCCATTTGTACAGTGCATGCATGCACAAGCAGCGATAGATGCATAACTAGATTGAGGTTTTATTCACTGAATTAAAAAAATATCCAATTTGATTCTTTTGTCAATGGACATATTACATCACATATGCCACTGGAAGGAAATACTGCCATGTTCCTCAATTTCTAGTTATTTATCAGAATATCTAATATGTATCATAAAATACATATCAAAAGTGTATATGATATACACTATTTGAAATGTATATGTCATAACATGAAAATAAAGATGTGTATTATAGCATAACCCTTCCCTTTGTTTTGTGTTATCATTAGAAACACTACAAGAAATTTGAGTTTTAGTGGTGTTTTTTAAAATGTCGCTAAAAGCCTGAAAAACGTTGTAAAATATTACAACAATGTTTAAAATTTGCGTCGTTGATATGACCGCCGCAATAGCTTTACAACGTTTGAAAATCGTCATTAAAATTATTAGACGGTGTTTTTTAAAATGTCGCAAAATCTTTTACATCCGCTTCCATTTCCATCACAAACTAACGCATGACGTCATTTAGTGGCGTTCTAAATGACGTTTTTTGAAAAAACGCCACTTTTTTTTCTCCTTGATTCTGAAATATGAGAAAAATTACAATCAATATTTTGTCCAAAGCGTAGCATTTCAGAAGATATGCACTGAAAGATTCAACACAATTATGAGGCCCTGTTTGCCAAGATTCTAAAATATAGTACAAGCCAAAGAATTTAACTAAAGAAGGCAGCTTGATGTAATAACAAACAAATCTAAGCCAAATAAGTGCAAAAAAATATTTAAACTAAATAAGTCCAAAAAAACAACAAAAATGTAATGCCTTTTTCACAATTTTAGTAAAGGATTATAAGCAAATGTCTTTCTTTGCCTCAAAGAACTCGCCTTCTCCCTTCTTTTTCTTCTTCTCGACTTGCTTTGCAAAATACTTGTCATCAAACTTTTCAACATTGTCCAGTTCCAAAAAAAAAAAAAAAAAACTTTTCAACATTGATGCCAGAGATGTCCACCTTGGTCGAAGTATCAATCAAATAAGATTGATTTACATGTCTAAGAGGAACCCCATTAAGCTTGAAAGGTCCCGTAGAAGCAATGGAGAAAATGAGACAGTAATTCAAAAGCTACTCAACAATATCTTACCAAACCAAGTGAAAAAACACGCCTAATGGAAATCGTAGGGCTGCCCTTGGGAGTGCACAATTCCACAATGGTATTCTTTACCAAACGAGCTCGTACTACCAACAAAATCAAGCAATGGTAATGCTATCTATCAAGACCAGATCAAGAATTGCAATCCTTCCAAATCATATATTGCATAAGTCATGAACAAGTAAATTTTCCAAGGACCAACCACGGATCTCATGAGAATATGGCAATCAATACAGCCAAGTCATGTCAAACTAATATTTATGCAACAAAGCAACAGTAATCATACTCTATGATTCCACATACACTATTTTATGTGACTAAGCAACACCATTCATAGGATATCCAACATCAAATTATGCAGCATCACATAAACTAACAGGTATTTGCCATCATCAAACCCAAGAACATAAGAGAGAATAAAAATAAAATAAAAACCCACCTTGCAAAAATTAAAAATTAAAAGATACAAATTTAGTACCTTAGGTAGTGATGATGCAGCTCTTGCTTGGAGAAGACATTTTTTAATCTAAAAGTACTATGTATTTACCAACTTGCCAATTTTAGAACAAAAGAAAAGAGATGCAAGCCCTCAAATATTCAATTCCCTATAGGTCTTAAAAAAATTCAGAATTCAAACATAAGAACCCAAAACAAACATTTGAACAAGTGGAATCAGCTATGGCAAAATCAAAAGATGGTAGGCACACTACAACATATAAAAGTTTTAGAGACCAAATGTTTTGGTCTCTAAAAGCGAAAATTTTGTTGTAAAAGACATTTAAAGACCAATTTCCATCTTCATGAGGATAGTTGCTAAAAGTCGTCTCGAAAAGTAAAAAATAAGGCATTTAGCGACAAAATTTTGAAAATGTCACTAATAAATAGACTTTTAGGGACAAAATAATTTGGTCTCAAAAAGAAATCAACAGAAGTATCACAAATTTAAAACTAATGAGAAGGTGCATTATGTTCTTGTATACAGCTTGTTATTGAGGTGGTTGTTTGTAAGCAGCACGTCACCTATTTCTTAGTGCGATGGTTGCATGTAGGACACATGTTAATAGGTGGCTACATGCAAAACCATGTCACTTGCCATTGAATGTTTGCATGAACATCATGTGTCACTAGCTTGTTATGGAGTGGTTGCATTGTATGTCTACCACTAGTCCACTTCTTGTTATTTTGTAGTTTTTCTATTCCAAAGTACTTCATAAGGAAGTAACTTCCTTGGCTACTTATATATAGGGTTGTAATTACTCTTTTTAAGGATGTCTTTGAAGAACTGAAACTTAAGATTTTGAGATTTTATTTTAGCCTTACTTTGTTATTTCTTGTGGCTTGGTTTTGAGACCCACAGCTCGTGGAATTTGACCCTTACTTGCTAGATTTTGCATAAATCAATCCTAAAATTTGATTTTACAAAGTTTGAGAAAACTGCCCCCCACCTCCCAAAAGAGGAGTTTTTTCCAAGTTTGACCCTAGTCAAAGAAGTCAAAACACGCAGCACCAAAAGGGCCATACTTTTGGAGATCATAACTCAAAAATGTGGTTCTAAAAAAGCCTTTTCCATCCCCAACTCAGTTTCTTGGTAATTATGATTAAGACCACCACCATTTATATAAACATGTTTATTGTAATAACTCAACTAACCAATTGTCAAATAAGCCTAGAAATAAAATAGTCTACATAGATATTTTATATTTATTATATACATACCCCATGTATTCTAAGGATCTTTTTTTCTGTCAAAAAACTACAAAAATAACATCTTTCTCCAAGAAAGACAATCCTGATATTGCATCCTTTGCCAGCAGTGGTAACCATAATGATCACATCTTATCCTCAAGAGTTCAAGAATGCCTCCAGCAAAAAACAAAAACAAAAACAAAAAAATTTGGCGGCATTGGATCAAATATACATTCACAATCCACATTACAAACTTCAACACTTTGAATGATACTGCAGTTCAAGAAAAAAGCAAATATCACAATCACAAAGTTAAAAAGCTACATAAAAATATTGTTGTACTAAATGCCCATTATTAGCAAATATGGTGCTATTAACTTTATTTTATTGGCTGCAAATACGGTGCTATTGTTAACAGGCAACAATCTTGTCAGATTTGCTTTTCCTATTTCTAATTAGATAACCAATCAACGTTTCAAATTAGATTTCAAATATAATTCTAAAAAGCTCATCTTTGAGAAAAAAACTAACGTCGATCATTTTTTATTTTTTACTTTTTTAAAAAGGTAAGGAAACAACAACTGCCATGCCATTTGAACTGCTCGTAGGTAGTAATTCAAAGCTGGGACAATGGAGTACATACACTAGTATGATCCCTAAAACAATGGAGTACCTACTACACTACAATGCAGTCAAAAGAAGTCATGACAATAACCAATTAGTGATCCCCAAGACAAAGGTAGCCTTTCTATAGTCACTGCAAAGTCCCTTTCTCTAGTAATAACATGCATTGCAGTAATCAGCTACTTGGTCATATCATGGCAAACAATATGCTGCCAAGACCAGCCATGATATTGCTCCCATTATTTGCACAACTACCGCGCACCTAAATAGTAAATACAGAGTCTCTAACAAGGTAGCCCACTTAAAAGAGTATTTTCTGAACTGATTACAACCATGTCAATTAAAATTCTAAACTAATTCTCTGCAGATTATTGCTCCTATCAAATAAATTAATCGTTACAAACAACTCTGCACTCAGTTCTGATACAAATTCAAGAAGACGTACATTCAATATAAAAATTTCAAGTTCTAAACTTTACTTTAACAACGAGATTCTTATTTTATTTTTTATTTTTAGTCTCTGCATTCAAAGAAAAAACAAGAATTAATTTAAAATAGTATAGATTATCATATATGAATGATAAACCTGCATTTGATATTTTAGAACTTAGTTACAACTGGGATCTACCATTTACGTGGAATTTTCCCACAAAGAACTTCAATGTAGGTAAAGTTTTTAAAAGAATTGATATTCTACATGATTTATCTCTACTAATTACTTCATGCTATAATTTCTTTTAATAATTTATATACATGGTTATAGATGAAGAAAACTAGGTTTGCTCTGAGTTCTAACTGGATCAGAAAAACATTGTGCCAAAGTTTCAACTTGAATCAATCCATGTTTTCTTTTTTCTTCCTCCCCCTTACTCTTCATCTTCCATTCTAATTCAAATAAAATCAAACTGATGAGCTTTCTCTATGAATCTCATCCAATATAATAGAGCAATCAATCACCAATCTAACAATTGCAAAGCAATCAGACAATAAAATTACTTACAAAAACTCTCTGTATAACATATCAAATCCAACTGTTGATCAGATCAAGAGGACAACAATTCAAATATAACTTTCGATTACAGCACCACAGGAAAATGTACACTAAACGAGCTTCAAAATCTGAATATAAACTAGTTTACAACTCAAATGAAATCTAACAAATTTGTTTTTTTGCAACCACCATATATATATATATATATTTTTTTTTTTTCATTTATTAGCAAATGAAATCTAAGAAAAAAATATATGAAAGACAATACATGAATTTTTTTAATTTTCTAAAAAATGTACCTGAGATAAAGAGCAAGATAGATCTGATCTGATTCAAACTCGATTTCGAATTTGCGATTTGCAAACTCAAATGGAAGCTAATAGCGAGAGAGATTGAGTTCGAGTTCGAGTTCGATTAGCCTCGAGATCGATGAAGAACAGAGATCGTTGCGATTGATGAAGAACAACTAGAACAAACCCATGGTGGAGACGTCCAGAGAGTGAGAGCTTGCGAAGAAGATGTCGACATGGCTGAAGCCCGGATCGCCGACGAGGCTGGTGGTCCTTGGAAGCTTCAGCTATGGCGGAAGAGAAGAGGGAGGAGAAGAGCCAACAAGAGGGCCAAACACACTGATTCAATTTTGTTTCCCCTTCTAACTGGTGTAGCCGGTTGCCTATTTGAGAGTTCAATTATTTAAGTAATTTAGTTATGATCTGGTTATGAGATAATATGGTATAAATAAGTAACTGAATATAACTAAGTTATGACTCAATATGATAGTGATTATGACTAATATGATATTAGTTATGACATAAAATCATATAAGTTCATAACTAAATGTATGGTACATCTAAATGGACCATAGCATCACCCATATTAGTATACTTCAAATCTAAAGTCTCTAGGCATTGCAAATCCCCAATAGACTTTGGAACGTGTGTAGGCCGGTCCATCGCAAGCCTATGTACCTTAGGTTCTTCAAATACTGGCCGAGTTTCTCGGGTAGCGAAGGTTTGTAGACACCCTCTAGATCAAACACCTTCAAAGGAACAAAGCTTTTCCCCTTATTGACTAGTGAATTAAGCAAATTACCAATTTTTGTGTTGGATGTAACTTGCTTTTGGGCTTCGAAAGAAACATAAGAACATAGATTTTGGGTATGAGATTCCGAAGTAGACCTAACCCCAAAAAACTGACCTGCAATCCTCCGCATAGATTTTGAGTATGAGATTCCGAAGTAGACTTAACCCCAAAAAACTGACCTGCAATCCTCCGAATAATATGTGAATCTGCAAGTATGCAGTCTGAATTGAGACGGTGGACGTGAAGAAATCCTATGTCCTCGGCTTTTGGTAAGAAGATATTGTAGAGGAAACACGACATACGACATGTCTTGGGGCTTCTGTCTGATTTCCTTTCCGCAATTTCAATCATGTTTCTTCGCTCTAGTTCTTTCAAACATGTCATGGCCATATCTTGAGAGTCGATGCTTGGTTCATTCGATGTTTGAACAAACCGCTCAGCAACCCACAACTGCAATAACCTCCGCGTTGAAATCTCATACGATTTAGGAAACATAACGAAATAAAGAAAACAAAGCTTCAATCTAGATAGTAATTTTTCATAGCTCAAATCAACAATACATTTTAAGAAATGATGATCTCGAGCAAGGAGATGATCAATGATTGTTGACCACTCGCTTAATTCCACAGTCGACAACAGGCCTCCCAACAAGACAATTGCCATAGGCAAACCGCGACATAAACTCAGAATTTCAGCCTTGACATTGTTTAAATTATTCTCTGAACTATTTTCTGGTACCGCTTTGTTCAAGAACAATGCCCAAGTATCCTCTTCTGTTAACTGCATCAGATTCAGAGGATGACTCCACGGATCTACCTCCGACACGACCTTAGAGTCACGAGTAGTGATTATGACTCTACTACCATTCACGGCGTCTGCAAAGGGACGCACAAATTTGAGCCAGTCATCATTGGTGCAGATATCATCCAAGACTATTAGAAACCTGAGCTCCATTAAAATCTTGAAAAGGAAAATTGAGAGTTCGTTCTCCTTCATTAGCTCTATGTCTTTCAATAAATTTGGAGTCTGTCAGTATGACAAGCAATACATCTTTGTATGAAAATTCTTTCGGAACATGGAGCCAAGCACGGCACTGGAAATGCTGCCGAATGTCTAGTCTGTTGTAAACTTTTCTTGCCAGAGTTGTCTTTCCAATTGCTTCTTCGCCGACTAGTGAAATCACGCGAAGGCTTTTCTCGTTGTTGTTGATCGATCATGCTACGATCTCTTGTTCAACATCTTCGCGTCCAACAAATACGTCATTATCAGGTCGGTACCTTGCAATTGCTCAACTAAATGTGTGATTATCAAGTTCAAGTGTAGTATTGGTTGTGAGATCTTGAGCGTGACATGTTTCTAACCGATCTGCGAATTCACTGTACAAAGCTCTGAAATGATTTACGATTTTCTTCATTTTGGTGGTGAATTGAACTTGGTTCCGCGGTGGAAACACCATTAATGGCTTTTGAAGAATAATTTGACATGCTGCATTGACCCCATCTGATCTTCTTCTTGTTATGTTTGCATTTAGGAGGAAAACATCGGTGATGTGTTCTGCAAAGTAAACAGTGGGAAGAATACGAGCCTGTAACGAATTGCCACTACTGGTATTATTCTTTGCTTCGACTTCGAGGAAGCTCAAAATCAGTTTGAGTTCGTTGATGGCAACACGCAAGATGTTTCTGAATCCAGGAAAGATTAAAAAATCTTCCCTTGGCAAGCACTAGCAGATTCTGCATTTTCTCTGATAATAATGAAATTGTAATGTGCAATTCGGTCGCCATGGTTTCAGGGCCGACCCTGGCATAGGCCCACTAGGCGATGGCCTAGGGCCTCTCAAAATAAATCTAAAAAAGGGTTTCTCCTATTAAAATTTATTATAATATATTAGGTATGTTTTAAATCTAAAAAAAAATTAAAGAAAGTCCAAACTAACTTAAAATAAATTGACCCATTTAAAAATAGAAAGGTCCATTCAAAAAAATTATCCTTGTTATCCATTGACAATAGACCCAAAAAAAAGGGCTCCCTCTTATTATAGTTTAATGTAATATATTAGTTATTTTTTAAGTCCAAAAAAAATTAAGGAAGGCCCAAACTAATTTAAAAAAAATTAAAAAAAATTGAAAGTTCCATTTAAAATAATTAGCATTGTTATCCATTGAAAATGATTTTGCAAAAAAATTAGATTATGCAAGTATGATTGATTTATTTGCTTCTAAAAATGCAAGAAGAGTGAGAATCAAAATATATTTATTAGTTGTGGTAATGTAATGCTAAGTATTTTTTGTGATTTTGACATAATTTTTTTGTCCTTTACCTTTAATTTTTTTTTTTAAATGTAAAGGGCCCTAAAAATTTATCAGTTGATTGTCGGCTTTGGGCTTCGGAAATCTCAGGGCCGGGCCTGCATGGTTTCTCTCAATGTCTTCGGTTCTTTCTTAATATCACACAGGTTATGTTTCTATCATGGAATTACAAGGGGATAAGGAAAAGAGAAAGCAGGAAAAAGCGATTTGCAAGAAATAAATTTAGAGAAATGGTATATATATTATTTGGGTTTGGATTTCGTCAAGGTTGTTTTTTCAACAACTTATTTGAATGGACTATTTTGGGACCGATTCCGTTAATTCGAATAGTTTATTTTTTAATCGTTAATTAAAATATTTATGTAAAAAATTAAAATGATCGAATATTAATAGATATATGTTTAAATCACATTTGTATTATAAAAAATGAATAATTATTTTTAAAATTATAATTATCGATTAATTTTTTATAAATGTGATTTCAACATATAACTACTGATATCTAATATTTTTGCATAAATATTCTACCCAATACATTTTAAAAAGTGAATGATTTGTATCACCAAAGTCGGTTCCAAAATGAGTTCACCAAGCCTAAGTACTCTCTCAAATTTTTGGTTCCAAAAGCAGTTCATGAAGCCCAAATATTTTCTCAAATTAGATGGCCAACTTGAGAGATTTTAATTACATATTATTTTTGTAATCTTTTGATATCGCATCTCATATTGGTTTTCTTAGAGAAATTTTTGTATGTTGGGAGGGTACCACATGGCAGTGTCAAGTGGTACTTTCCACCAATCAGAAATGCATATATTCCCAATTGTCTCTCAGATATCTAACATAAATATAATATACTCTACTATCAAATTCAATCACAATAAAAACAAAAGGGGGGGGGGATAAATTACACTGACACCTCCTGAAATTTCTGTTTAATACAAATTCCCCTATCACATTTGAAAAATTACACATACCTCCTGTCAGATTAAAATGACATATTTGTTCCTTAACTTTTATACATATAAATAATAAAATAATACATATATTTTGTTCATGTCATTTCAAGAGAAATAACAATCATCTTCTTTGGTTTAACTCACACAAAAAAATTACATTTCTTTATTTTTAGTGTTTTTTTATTTGTACTAAATTTTTTAATATTTTAAGTAAATTTTTTTTTAGATACACTTAGGGGGTGTTTGTTTCAGCTTTTTAGAGCTAACTTATGGCTTTTAGTTTTGAAAAAGTTATTTTGGACTGTTTGGTTAAACTTATTTCAAACAGCTTCTGATTCTAACAGCTTATTTTAACTCAAAAAAGCTGATTCTGAAAAGCTGCTCACCCCTTGCTTCTGATTATCAGCTTCTGCTGTGGACATGAAAAATTCAATACATTATCTTATTTTGTTGTATTTAATAGATTTTTTAAAAGTTTTTTTTTTTGTACAAATTTTATACTTTTTAAATATATCTAGATTAAATTGATCTAATCTAGATATAATGGTGGAAATAAAAATAAAAAATTATTTTCATATATAAAAAATATCATAAAAATGTTGTAATAGTGATATTGTTGTAAATATAAATCATGTTTATAGGTGTTTTGTTTTAAAGTGAAAGGTCACCATTAAGCCTCTGTTTGGGAAGATGAGTTGGGTTTGGGACTATTTTAACCATAAAAAGACAAAATAAGTTTTTTAGCTCAATAAGACAAAACATCACATCAACTTATAATCATTACATTATTTCTCTTACTAAAAGTCAAAAAAGCCAAAAAAAAAACTCTTTTCAAACGAGGCTTTTTAGCCCCAGATTAAAATAGCCAAAAAGTCAAAAAGCCAACACACTTCCCGAACGAACCCTAAGTTATATTATTGTGTTTGAAAATTCTATATAAAATTTATATTTATATATCATCACCCGATAAGAATATGTTCAGGTAGAATTTAATGATGAAAAATTGTAGAATGTAGTCATGATAATAGAAAGAAAAAATTGAAAAAAAAAAAGGCAAGATAGTTATTTAGAAAATTTTAAAGTATGACATCAACAATTCAGAGAGTAATTTGTAATGAGATTACAAACTTCAGGACGGAAAATGTAATTTTTCAAATGTAAAGAGATCTGTATTAAATAGAAATCTCAGAAGTGTCAGTGTAATTTAGCCTAAAACAAGACACCACGTAACATTTACCTTATTGACATCTAAAAATTCCTCATTTTCTTGAATCAAGATAATAGCATAAAGCTAGAGACACAAAAAGTGTATACAGGAATTTTAACATTACAACAATGATTGGTAGCCTGAATTTTTATGGCCCGAACGGCTCAAATGTCTCAAAACAATATCATTTTGGAAGTAAAACGACGTTGTTTTGATACATTTGAACCATTCGGGTCACACAAATTCGAGTTATTAAGCATTTTTCTAAACATAAATAGATTGTGTTGAGATTTACTCTAGAGACACAAGATGTGAACACAAAAATTTAAACATAATTAGATTACGTGGTTGAGGTTTACTCTTAGACAATGGAGTTTATGCTTAAAAAATAATAAATTTGAATCACATATTTATTTTTCTATGTAAATTTTGTGTATCTAATCTTGTTCTTAATAATATCTTATCATATATGTATGGTGGAAAAGAAATGTGATTAATAATAGTCTTAAAAAATTTATACAAAGAAAAGATTTAAAATGATATTTCAATGGCATTTTTAAAATTATGATGACAATTTTTTTGATTAAAAATGAATAGAACATAAAAAGTCACTTCATTATGTATAGAAATGGGATGAGATTAGAAGGTGCTTCCTAAAGCTCGTAGAATTTATTACGAATCATATTTTGATAATTCAAATCATTTTTTTTTAATCGATACAAATAGATCATTCTTAAAAAAAATAAATAAATAAATTAGATAGATCAAATTATTTCAACGACCTTTATGATTTTATTTATTTGATTTTTTTTATAAAAAAAATGAACAATAAAATAATTTAAAACTAGATTGTCTTTTTTCTTCTTTCAAGTAATAGATGTAAGGGCCTACAAAACAAATAGATTAGATGGTCAAAGAAGCGCTCATAATGATGGCCCCCACGAAATTGGACAATACTTCGCGGGAAATTCTATTTCTACACACACACTTATCTCTGTGTACATATTTAATGATTTATTTTTTTATTACAGTTTTGTCCTAAAATAAAATTACTAAAGTGTCCTTATCTTCTCCATCAAAACTCTAATTTCTTTAAGTCCTGGTAAAATCATTTCTGCTCCAATGTAAGTCATGCTAAAATCAAAGTAAAATCTACAAAAAATTCAGTTGCATGTATTAACAACTGTTGAATAATCTTAGATCGAAAATAAAACTAGAAAGTGCACAAGAACAAACATCAAGTACGCACGATTGTTTCCAAGCTTTCAATCCAAATGTGGGGAAGTTGGAGAATCCACATTGTTCACCACCAGAAAAGAACCACTGGAAGAGACCCCACATAAAACTAATCGAAAAGAACATCATGAACCCATGAACCTGCATCCTACAAAAGGATTGTTACTAACCGCCCACATCCACTAGGGTTTCAAGAGGGATATTTTTGGTAAAAAGAGTTATGCATTGAGTAAAATTACAAAATTCAAAATTAATTAGTGTGTGTATTGAGAGAGAATGTGGAGTGAGATATTTTGGTGTGTGGAAATAGAATTACCCATACGTACCGTCTTTATTTGTAATGGAGAGAATTCATTTCTTATAGAAATTAGATTTGCACGAGGAAGAATCCATTTCTTATAAAAAAATTTAAACAAAAATTTTAGAATTAATTACTTAAAAGTCCTATTTATAAGTGTTATAATAACCCAAGTTCTATTTAAGATTTTTTGAACAAATAAATCCTATTTAGTAAAACTGAAAATATTATTAGTTTTTCTCAATTTTTAAAACTAAAAATATTATCAATTTTGCATAATAATGTTTCAGATAATTTTTTGACTAACTAATGAAAAAAAAACAGAGCATAAGGTTAAACGTTTTTGCCCTTGTACTTATTGGTTGGATTTAACTATCCAATAAAACCGAGAACATGATCAGTTTTTTCCACTTTCAAAACTGAGAACATTACTTGTTTTTTCATTTTTAATTTTTTTTTCACATCAATGTTCCATCATCATGCTCCTTTATAGATACGAAATTTTCAGTTTCGCACAAAAAATTAATTCCGTTTTTTCAAAAAAAATTAAAAAAAAATTAGTTTTTTTTTTTAAATTAGTTTTTTTTTCACATAATTTTTTTTTTAGTTTTTCCAATTTGAAGTTAATATTTTAAAGTTTTAAAAATCAAAATAAATGTCAAATTATCATGTTCTTTTATAAATAATCATAAATGATGAACAATCATTGTTTGACAACCAATTCCGACTATTACAAATTTAATGGGACTTGAAAGTCTAAAAAAGCTTAATTATGACTTAATAGAGTATAAGTTCATAAATTTGGACTTATGTGTAAATGTCCCAAAATTTTATTTATACAACATTACTTATAAAAAAATAAAAAAATAAAAAAAGCTATTAAAAAAGATAATTAAGATCTAAATATAAGTTATAACAACGAAGTCACAAATATTCCAAGTTATCACAAAGGATATCATCTAAGTTGTGTTTGGTTGAAAGATTTTAGAAGAAATTTAAAAAGAAAAAGAAAAAAATAGATAAAATATGAATAAAATATATTTACATTTCATCTAATTTCACACATTTTTTTTTTCTTTCCTAATCATTCTCCAAATCTCCCAAACCAGACACAACCCTAATACAGTTTACAATTGAAGACTTCAGATATCAACAAGTCAAACAAAACAGTGAGACACACTTACACCTTGTTTGGATTGTCGGATACTTTAAAATTATGATGATAATTGTTTTGATTAAAAATGAATAGAACATAAAAAGTCACTTCATTATGTATAGAAATGGGATGAGGTTAGAAGGTGCTTCCTAAAGCTCGTAGAATTTATTACGGATCATATTTTGATAATTTAAATCATTTTTTTAATCTATATGAATAGATCATTCTTAAAAAAATAAAAAAATAAATTAGATAGAACAAATTATTTCCACGTCTTTTATGATTTTATTTATTAGATTTTTTTTTTTAAAAAAAATGAACAATAAAATAATTTAAAACTAGATTGTCTTTTTTCTTCTTTCAAGTAATATATGTAAAGAGCCTACGAAATAAATAGCACTACAAAAAAATTCGTTTTTTGCGACGGTAAAAGGCCGTCGCAAATGCCCCGGAAGCCGTCACTAATACTTTTTGCGACGGTAATGTGGTTTTTTGCGACGGTAATGGGGGGTCGCGACAAAGGGGGTTGCAAAAGAGCTTTCGCGACAGTAAGTACCGTCGCCATTAGTTTCTGCGACGGTAAGGTGTGTTTTTTGCGACGGCACTTTTCCTGTCGC
>NW_021027511.1:584636-638711 GCF_004153795.1 Camellia sinensis
GCGGATGCGTTTGAAATATGACAAATTTAGCGAGTACGGACGGTCGCGGGTTAAACCACGCAACCCGCAAAAACCGCCCGCACTTTATATTATTATTATATTATATTTTATATACTAACTTTGTAAATTTAACAAGGGCACCATATGTTCTCATTGTAACGCCCTCAAAAGAACCCCATTTATATATCATTGACATGCATTATTTAAAGAAGACAATATTATTCATTCATCAGAGTATACAACATAAAGTATACATGTAATATCGGATAAAAACGCCCTACAGCTTAATCTTCCAAGCCAACACTTGGATACAAAATATGCAGTCTAATAACATAAGAAAAGCCCTAGCTGGAATGTTATACATGTACAATAATAAAGACAATTAATAAATTTAGTCTTCTCCAATCCAGAAGCCGAAACTCCTCCCAAGCTAAGTCCTTGAGAGTTAATAGTTTATACCTGAATCGGAACAAAATATGTTCCCTAAAGGGTGCCACACCCAGTAGAGTAACTAAACACTTCAAGCAATGAATAAACAATATATCAACAGTGGTAACCAGATAATCAATTACTTCATTTTACAATCTCTACACTATTGCTAAATACGTTTTACTTTACCATTTTATCACATGGCTCAGAACCTGGCAAACTTACAACAGTGAATCAATATATAAATTCACATCCTTCCAATATCACAAACAAATGAGACTCAAGCTCAAATCAAACACTTCATACTTCCAGATTGATACACATTTGTAGCGTATCAATAAAACATTATATAAAAAGACACATAAAAGGAGCAAGGATCCATCCCCTATTCTCCTCTCAAAACCAAATCCGGTAGAGTCCGCCCCTATCTTCCCCGAAAACCTGGAGTCATCCCTATCTCCCCACACACAAAACAATGTATGCAAGCAATGCCTCAAATCAATAACACGTTCTTCTTGTATCAACCATAGTCAACTAATGGATTAACCAAATTGATTAGTTTCAGTTATCCTAACTCCACATGCAGTCACAACAATCACGACTATCCTCCAGATAGCCCAAGTTATTCTAAACTGAAATAACCTATGTCAACATCAATAACAAATGATACCATTACCCAATACGCCATTTTAATCAATGAATTCCATGATTTAACCCTCTTTCCCAATTCCATGAATACTTATACAAATTTAATTCAATAATATAACAGGGTTTTTCCCAAAATTACCCAAAATCCCCAACATGTTAAATACCAAACTTAGAACCAAAAACCCTATAAATGGAGTAGGAATCCCACCTCGAGAAAAAACAACACAATGTAGACAAGAATGAGTCCATACCAAGTGGCTCAATCGCAAATGTTCAGATTAAATGAAAGCCCTCCACTCCTCAATCTTTTAATAAAGATCTAGTTAGAACACACCCTAAGTGGATCAACTAAGAAGAAGTGGTAGGGAGAAGAGAAATCGGAACCTTAAGGGTTGGAATTCAAAAAAGAATGATGAAAAGGACTGATCAAAACCCGCTGCTGTTAAATAGTATACTGACAGGGCTCGCTCGAGCGAAG
Source organism: Camellia sinensis (assembly GCF_004153795.1). Classification (NCBI taxonomy): domain Eukaryota; kingdom Viridiplantae; phylum Streptophyta; class Magnoliopsida; order Ericales; family Theaceae; genus Camellia; species Camellia sinensis. The sequence continues at coordinate 586,192 of NW_021027511.1, forward strand.
ACTTGTCGCTTCGGCGACCCAGAACTAGAGAAAACTACGCTCGAGCCAAGGATAGCCATTGCCTCGGCCAACAACCAAAAGCTCGCTCGAGCGAAAGAAAGCTCATCTGAGGCGAAGAACTCAAACCCAGGTCTGTAACCAGACACACGCTCGAGCGAAAGGAAACTATTGCATCGAGCGAAAGAACGAACTAACTCGCCTGAGCGATAGAAAATCGCTCGAGCAGAATGCCAAAAGCTACAGGTCCAAAACCGACCAACTCTCGCTCGAGCTACCCATAACCCCGGCTCGACGAAGAACATAAAAACACAGCTCGCTCGAGCGACAAAACTACTCGCACGACGAAGATCCAAAATACTGGACAACAATCATCTGATTCTAACCCAACCAACCTGAAACATAACCTGCCCAACACATTCTATAATTCCTAAATGAGAAAATAAAGGACATAACAACAACATAACAAATGGATACCGATTCTCGAACCTATTCCAGACACAAAGTCAAAAATTGGGAAAACCTGTCGCATATCTGACATGAATCCTTTATTTTAGTATTCTCAACTTTTAATTGTCCGTAGATTTATCAGCCTAAACTTGGTTTCTTATATGATTCTGATAATACTGGACTCATCCATTTTTCCTAATAAAATTTCCATTTGGTAGTCGATGGAGCTTCTAGTTGATTATTGATACTGAACTGACAATTCAATTGAGTACAACTTTAATGCATTGTTATCATTTTAAAGCATTATATAACCATTTTTTATGGCAAAAATGGCTAGTGAGGGTCTCCTTTGTTTTGGTACTTTCATTAATGCAATATATTCTATTTTATTTGGAAACTCATCAGAAAATTGTTGTCAAATGATTCACCAAATATATTAAAATGGAAAATCTAGCCTACATATCTTGGAAAAGAAAAAAACTCCAAAAATTAGTTTAAAGAAAAAAGTGTAACCGCCAAACCGCCCACAACTGCCCGCACATTTGCAAACCCTATCGCACCAACCGCAAACGCACGCTGGCGAGTTGCGAGTTGACTTTTTTTCAAACTGATAGATACGGGGGTCAAAACCGAACGCAAACCGCACAAAACCCGAGTTACGACACCCTTAGTCATTTTCAGTAAAGTTGAAAGTTTGTAATTTTTTTCACATTTTTATTTTGTTTAATTTTGTTAATAGGTGTTACAATTATGACTAAATTTATAAATGAATTTGACTTACTTAAAAATGAAATTTCAAAATTTGGATTGTTACTTAAATTGTGCACTGTAATTGGGAATGAGATCAATATTCATCCTTTAAATTTTTCATCTTTTATAAATTTATAAAATAAAATTTCAATTAAATTATTCTTCAAAATTTATTACTACAATTAGAATGAGATCCATTCACATTGTCATAACGATGTGACATAATATTATTGCGTCCAATAATTTGTTTTAAATATAATGTGTTCAAATTAAATCGCCTTATTAATTTTTTTCTTTTTGTTTTAAAAATTTTATAAAAAAAATTTATCATTCAACTATAACTGAACATATATTTTTTAAATATAACTTCTTTTTTTTTTTTTTTAACAAAAGAAACAAAAACACAACTTTTTTAGTACTTGCCAAACATGGTAGATTTTGTTAGATTTTTTTTTTTAATCTCAATTGTCAATTAAAAAAGTTAAAATATAGAATAAAGATATCTTGGTTCAATTGTATAAAAGTTACTTTTTGCTAAAATAAATTAGAAAAGAAACATTAATTTTTTTGTTTATTAAAAGTGATAGTCATTAAACTTTTTTTTATTTTAAAAAAAAGGGTTAAATTGATAATTTATTGTTCATCTAGAAATTATTTTCAGATTAAATGAAAATACCAATTTAAATTTTCTTCATACTTTTTTATTCAAATACTTTTATTTGTAAGAAATTTGTCTTTCATTTCTATTTAATTATTTTATTGTAATTTTTTTTAAATTAAAAAAGATTTCTAAAAAACATATTTAAATTATTTATGTATTATAAAAAGTAAATTTTTTAATATCAACTATGATAATTGGGAAATGCTAAAATAAGATATTATTTTTTTACTTTTTACCGAAAACTATACAGAAAGAGTAGAGAATGTGATGTGACCTAAAAAAAGATAATTAAATTAATATTTTTTTATTTACCGAAAAGATGGTGTTAGAGAAACGAATAGAGATTATGATAATGATCCAAAAAAATTAAAAAGTGAAGCTAATATGACATTTCCCAAACAACCCGTAATTTGATTGATTCCCTTTTTTATAAAGGTGTTATTTTTAATATTTTCAAGGAAAAATTCTATTGAAATCTTAAGTATAATTGCTTTTTCTTTTTCATAATTTTAATTTTAATTATTTTAAATTATTATTTAAAAAAATTAGCAAATAATTTATATATTACCAACCCGCTCAACAATACCGTTCTTGCCTTTGGTTAATGGTTCACCAATTTTCCCGAAAAATTGAATCACTACTTCCCCAAGCCCACAAGATTGTGGTGCTAACTGAGCATCCCCTGAAGTCTCTATTGCAACATGGTGATTTGATAGGTAGAATAACTAGGTGTGCAGTGGTACTAGGCCAATACGACTCAGAATTCAGGCCTAGAATAGCGATCAAGAGTCAAGTTTTGGCCAACTTTGTGGCCAAATTTACCCTAGGTAGCACCCCACATCGGGCTTCGGTGTGCTGCATCCTCGGTTGTCCAGGCGAGCCAAAGAAAACCCAACTGGGGCCCAAGAACCCTACTCCAACAAAACAAAAGAAACCAAAGAAACCAAAGCCCTGTGACATCTACATCAGTGACTCCTTCTGCCTGTTTGTTAATGAAAGCTCAAACAGTCAAGGAGCGGGGGCAGGAGTAGTGTTAGTATCGCCACATGGGCGAATGATAGAGTAGTTTATTTGTTTGGCGTTTAAGTCCTCAAACAATGAAGCAGAGTATGAGGCACTGATTGCAGGGTTGAAGTTAGTAGCAACAATGGAAGTTGAAAAGGTGGTAGTCTTCTATGACTCCAACTTATTGTGAATCAGGTAACATGCGAGTATGCAGCCCGAGATGAACGAATGATAGCCTATGTCAAAGAGGTTGTTAGACTACTAGCCTTGTTTTAGGACTGCCGACTACAGCAGGTTAGCCGAGATGATAATAGTCAAGCCGATGCCTTGGCTAACCTGGCTAGTGCAATGAAATCAGGGGAGGCAAGGACAATAATGGTTGATTATTTGTCTAGGCCAAATGTAGAACCACTGATCACAGAGTACGAAGCAATGTGTGTATAAAGGGGATCGAGCTGGATGGATGTAATAGTAATGTTCCTAAGAAATGGCAAGCTGCCGGATAACCAAAAGAGGTGCATAAGACCAGAGTGAAGTCGGCCAGGTTCTGCTTGTCCGCAGAAGGCCATCTCTACAAAAGATCCTTCACTGGGCCCGTTCTAAGATGTGTGAATCCATCCCAGGTTGAGGATTTCTTGTATGAAATATCTGAAGAAGTATGTGGAAGCCATGTTAGGAGCAAATCACTTACCCATAGTGCCATATCCCAGGGGTACTAGTCGCCCTACATACAGAAGGATGTGGAAGCCTATGTCAAGAAATGTGAGAAGCGTCAAAGGTTTGTACCTTTGATATATCAGCCAGCAACAGATCTGAACCCAATGTCTAGTCCTTGGCCGCTTACTCAGTGAGGCATGGACCTAGTGGGACAATTGCCCTAGGCAACTGGACGGAGAAAGTTCTTGCTAGTGGCAACTGACTTTTTTACAAAGTGGGTAGAGGCAGAACCCTTGGCCAAAATCTGAGATATTGATGTGGAGAATTTCATCTTGAAGAACATAATCACCAGGTTTGGGATTCTAAGAGTCATTGTGGCAGACAATGGCACCCAATTTGATAGTAAATTGATCCAGAGCTTTTGTGCCAAGTACAAAATTAAGAATTATTACTTTACTCTAAGTTTCTCCCAAAGTAATGGTCAGGCAGAAGCATCCAACAAGACCATCTTGGATGAGATCAAGAAGAGGTTGGAAACAACAAAGGGAAAATGGTGGAAGAGTTACCTAATGTACTTTGGGCATATCGGACTATGCCGAGGAGATCAACTAGGGAGTCTCCTTTTGCCATGGCATATGGCACTGAAGCAGTTATCCCACTGAAGATCGGCATCCCTGGAATTAGAACCCAGGGAGTGGAAGATGGGACCAATGAGGCATTCCTGGCCTGAGATCTGGATCTTTTGGAAGAAAGAAGAGAAAGAGCGGCAATTCGGCTGGGGCATGCTAGCAGCAGCTAGCTAGGGCTTACAATAAGAAGGTCAACCCAAGAGAATTCAAGATTGGAGATCTCGTCCTAAGGAAAGTTATCAGCAATAAGAAAGATTCCAAGGAGGGCAAGCTTGGGCCAAACTGGGAGGGACCTTATAGAATCATCTTGATTGTCGATAATGGAGCATATTGGCTAGAAGACAGTGATGGCAAGGCATTGCCATGACCCTGGAACACTTATAATTTGAAGGTTTTCTTTCATTAGCTTTTTGGGATTTGTGTAATTAGCCGAAGTTTTAATAAAACACTAGCTTGGTTTTGTTTTCATTACTATTTGTGTGATAGGACCGAAGTAGTCTTATGACGATGTTTCCGATTGAAGCATGATGAATAACTTAGACTTATCATATGGTAGAGTTGAATTATACTTGCTATATGATAGAGTTGAACTAAGTTAGCGATGTTTTCGATTGAAACATGACGAATAACTTGGACTTATCATATAGTAAAGTTAAATTATACTTGTCATATGATAGAGTTGAACTAAGTTTGCGATATTTCCGATTAAAACATGATGAGTAACTTAGACTTATCAAATTGTAGACTTGAATTATACTTGCCATATGATAGAGTTGAACTAAGTTGGCGATGTTTCCGAATGAAACATGACGGGTAACTTAGACTTGCCACTACGGCAGAGTTAAACTAAGTTTGATCTAGTTAGATTAATAGAGAGACTGAGGTCAAAAGACTCAGCTAAACTGTGTTCGAGTCAGGCCTCGACAAGAATTGGAGTTGCTTACTTAAAGTGAATATAAGTGGTACTCAAATTCACATTAGAAGGCAGGAAGTAGGAATAGGCTTGACACTTGTTAAAATTTTTTGAAAGAATTTATAAGTTGGAATCAGCCGAGGTAAAATCTTGAGGGATTGCTTGAGATATTTGTCACCCAGGATAACCAAACAGTTTGTCAAAGCTTGGAAGGGTTAAAAGAATGAAGTATAGATAAAAGACAACAAGTACAAGTGATGGAAGAACACTTGTAAAAATGTTTGAATCAAATATTTTTAAGTGTTGTTTGGTCAAGATCACAATAAAAGGTGAACTCCGAGCTAATTTGATCCAAGGTAACCAACTAAGAGTGGATCCGAGGTAATCCTTGTCCAAGGTGTTCTAAGCCGAAGTAATCACTCAAAGAAAGTTGTGGAATTGCAAAAATATTCTAAGTATGGAAGCATACAAAGACAGTGAAAATTTAAAGAAACAAGTACACATTCAGTACTCAGAAGAAGAGAAGGCATTCATGTAAAGGAAACTTGTTCCACAACAAAAAGGCACTTCGGCCTGGCATAAGAGATTACTTGTCCAAGTTACAAAGAGAAGTTACAATTGAAAGAGAAAAGTTTAGAGTAAAGAAAAAATCCTAAGTGCTGGAAACATTGGCATTTATCTCAGATTGCTTAACCTCGGCTGTTGGTGTTATGTCGGCCTCGGTTAGCAGTAAGACTTCCTTCTTTGCTACTATCTCAGCGTCAATTTTGAGCAATGTAGCATCGACGCTTTTCTCGGTTGTATGGACTTTGGTCTCAAATGTCGTCTTCTTAGGAGAGGCACTTTTGGAGACCTCATCCTCATCATCTTAAGTGAAGTCCAGGACTTGCTCATTCAAAGTGAGGGACATGGCCCCAGCAGCAACCTCCCCCTCTTTATTGGCATCATCAGCCTCGGTGTCCTCCTTTTCGACTTCATTCTCGAAGTCTTTTGAAGAAGGAGGGAATAACACACTGAGCTGGTTGATGTCTCTAAATGGGGAGTCCATGGAGACAGACAACTTGTTGAGCGTCGCTGTCCAACTGAGATAATAACCTCGGTTGTAAGCTAGATTGACTTGCTCTTTGTACTGATCGCGGATGGCGACTTAGCCTTCTTCAAAAGCCTTTTCGTTGGCCGCTTGACCTCGGCCTCTTTTGAGTCAACGGCGTCCTTGAGCTTGGCCTCTAACTTTGTCGCCTTGGCCTTGGCAACCTCAGCAGCAGCATCAGCAACTCCGACTTTAGTCTCAGCCTTGGTTTGAGCGATGTTGGCTTGATCCAACAGACTTCGGTTGCTGGCCTCGGCATGGTTGAGTGAGGAAAGGAGTTTGGTAGCTTCTTGAGTTTTCTTTACTAACTCCTTCCTCATCATCTCGGTCTTGACCGCTTATAAGTGTGCATGCTGGATAACTTGTAGTGAGTGAAACAGATTAGTAAAAAATTATTTTGGCTAAGTATTGGAAACCTTAAAAAGATACAACAAGAGACATACCAAGACTGAGTGCTGCATCATTAAGCCGAAGTTCTCGTACTCATGGATATTGGCTATGTGGTTCATATCTTCTGGTAGAAGTACAGCCGTTGACAGGGCGGCGCCGACCTCGACGCTCTCGATCGCACTGTTGCCGGCTGTTAAAAGTCTGCCCCCCATCTTGACTTCGAGCGCCGGATCATATTGTGAGAGAAGTTGTTGCTAGGTGGTAAGGCGCCAAGTGTTGCAGCCTCGGCTGGCCTCTTTTCGGTGGTAGTTGAACTCTTCTTGATCTTGGCCAGCTTGGAGATCGGCACAATGTCCTTAGAGTCAATCTGAGTCACTATTGCCTTGGCCTTAATCTTCTTCACTCTCTTTGCCTTTGGTTTGGACTGGGATGGAGAAGAGGGGGACTACACAGTCACAACCCCACGAATGTTGGCGAGAAGATCTTCGACTACGGCTGGTTTACGGCCTATCTCATCAGCTGTTGCAGCGACGATAACCTTGGTGCCAAAACGAATTGTCGGAAGGGTAATAGGCAGATTTGAGAGGTCGACCTCTGAGAACTCAAGACCTCGGCGTCTTCTACTTCGAGTTTTGCCAATAGGGACATTGGCAGAAGCTTGGCGTTGGTGCTAGCGCTGGGCTGAAGGAATTAATTGGGGGGCAAAAGTTGATGGTTGGTCTGTAGGATCAGATGTGGAGGCCTGATCTGGCCTTAGCAACGAGGTGACTGGTAGAGTTGTAGCGGATGAAAGGGACTTGCTCTTGCGAAGGACGTTGGACAGAGGGCTCTTGTATATCGAGATGTAGTTGATGAGGATAGGAGCCTTGCAGACTTCAATTGGTAAGCCGAGAAGGTGAACCAAGTCTTTGCTGGGTACGTAGAACTGGCAAAAAAAAAATTCTAGCTGAGGAAGGGCTGCAAAGACAAGGAGAAAACATCATAATAGATTAACAGAAAAATGACTAAGTAAAGTAGTAGAGATGGGACTTTGGAGGGGAACTAAGTCCTTACCCTTGTCATCCCTAAAAACTTCAAGGCGTAAGGAGAAGAGGTAGAGCTCATCGTCTGGAACAAACTCCCAATTGCCTGAGACAATCAGGTTGTCTATCGCTTCTTTATTTGAGTCTAGAATGTCGGCTATCAGTTTGTATTGGGTAAATCTCGGTTTAAGGTAGTACGTGTAGCCAGAGTTGGTTTTAAGGCCACACATTGTGTAGCAGTACTGGATGTCGGATAGGGTTATTCTACCAAAATAAAAGAAAGCTTTTGAAAAATAAAAGGACATTCCGAAGCTAGTTTTATAACTACATAACAAAATAAAATCAAAAGCAAAGTAAAATGAAGTCAGCATCGCTGTCAATAGCCCACCTTCACTTTCTTCCTCCTTAATTGTAGAGGAGGCACATCGTTGTCATCACTGAGGCTGCTCGACTGCAGGTCCATCTTCTCTCCCTCATTTTCAGGGGTCGTGGACCCATCAAAAGACTCCTTGGAAGGCGAGCACTGCCTCACCCGACCTCTCCCTCTATCAGCACCTTCTTGGCCTCTCACTGGGTCCCGTCTCTATCTTCTGGCTATGGAAGGTCCTGCAAGCACTATTGACGTCGGCTCAAGCTGAAAAGGATATCAGATATCAAATAGAGTAACCCAAAGTGTATAGCATGGCAATGATAGTAAGCTACACACAGAATGTACCTCAAGCTCAAGCTCAAGCTCAAGCTCAAGCCTACTTCAAGCCAGAATGGCGAACAAAGTGCTATCCCTAAAAACTAGTCCCTAACAGAGGCGTCTTGGCTATGTTTACAATGAGTTCCTAGGAGAACAACTGCGACGGTGGAAACTAGAGTTCGAATGGCGATGCCTAGAACACAAAGGTTTGGAATTTCCGAGACTAAAGTATTGTTTAAATACCCAGGGGGTATCCCCGGCTTGAAATCTATATGGCAGCCCCATAGATTGAGATAGCATGTATGCGCCTCAATTCTAGATACTGAACCAACCTAGTTTGTCACCCCGTTGGAGAATAAGGAAAGTTGTGAATATGATCAGGAAGAAAAACGGCATCTGTGGCTTCTACACGAAGAACCCTTGTCAGCGTTTGAGGGCCTTTGAATTGTCAGTTGAAGGTAAGAGTTCGAAGAACACAAGGAGGAGATCTCTGTTTTAGAGTGCGGTTCATCACCACTTACCCCATGAGCTCTGCATATGTACGCGCTTATTCTGCAAGAATTGTGGTATGAGGGTTTCCGCACCTTTTCTGTGTCCCTAATTCTGTTTTGTGTCCTTGGATTTCAAAATTGAAGGGATTGTTCATTATTGAGTTCAGAATGCCTCTATGGAAGCTCAGAATTGCATTTTTGATGCACGGTGTTCGTCACTCATTAACATGAGCAAGGTGTATCCTTTTTAACATATTGTAACTTTTTCGAGAGGTAAATCGGAAGTTGTTCTTACATTAGTTTTGATTAATATGCTTTTGTTATTGTATAAAATATGTGTTTCTTTGTTGTTGCATGGAACGTGCATTCCACTTATACTGTCGCATAGAACATGCTCTTACTTTAGCTGCATAGAATGTGCTTCTGCTCTTGCATTATGCATAGAACATGCTTATTGCTTTCCCTTTTGAATCATGCATGGAATATATGCATTTGCCTTTGAATCATACATAGAATATGCTCTCAAATTGTTTGGTTCGCATAGAACATGCCATTATATCTTAGTTATTATCATGCATAGAATATGCATTTCCCATTCGTTACACATGCATAAAATATGCGCTCCTCCATTCTTGAATAGAATATGCACTTCTCTATTGTTGCATAGAACATGCTTTCACGCAAAGAAAATGCACTGTCATTTCATAGGACGCTTTTGTATGTACGGTTCATTCAGCGGAACCAGCACAGACAAACGATATTGTATGTACGGTTCATTAAGAGGAGTTCCAGGTTAAATCATTTGTGCCTTTTGAATCATATCATTTTACTCTCCTTTGTCTCGAGTGTAACGCGTTAGTATAAACCCTTCGGTTACCGCCCTTTGGTTAAAAACATTTGAGTGCGTCCTGATGTTCATACCATCCTTAGATTATCGTCCTTCGGTTAAACATTCGGGTGCATCCCGGTGTTCACGCCATCCTCGTTTTCTTCCGCGTGCAACGCGTTAGGATCTTGTTTGACATCTCAGTGCGCCCGATGATTTTGTTGCTCTCCTTTTGGTTAAAAGCATTTGGGTTCGTCCTGATGTTTACACCACTCCTTTTGGTTAGAAGTATTTAGGTGCGTCCCGGTGTTTACACCACTCCTTTTGGTTAAAAACATTTGGGTGCGTCCCGGTGTTTACACCACTCCTTTTGGTTAAAAACATTTGGGTGCGTCCCGGTGTTTACACCACTCCTCTTGGTAAAGAGCATTCGGGTGCGTCTCGGTGTTCACACCTCCCTCTGGTTAAAAACATTCGGGTGTGTCCCGGTGTTTAAACCATTTTCCCCTCGTGCGTGAGACGCATTGGGATTTTTTGTTTTGGTTATGAGCATTCGGGTGTGTCCCGGTGTTCACACATTCTTCTTGGTTAAGAGCATTCGAGTGTGTCCCAGTGTTCACACCACCCTTTTCCTTCTCATGTGTGCAGCACATTAAGGTTTTGGTTGAGACCTCGGGTGCGCCCGTTGGTTACTCTTCGCTTTTCCTACGCGTCGCGTAGTTAAGTTTGCATAATTTTCTTACATCCTTTCTGTATGAAATGTGGTTTGGTTCGTAATTTCCACGTGTGCCGTGTTTACTTACTTTTGTGCTTGAGGTTGATATACCTTGTTTCGAGATGGTTAAATATGGCAATTTCATCGCACAGCCTCATTGCATGATCATAAGTTATGTTCTTGTATCATACATATCAATTGCATTCTTGCCCCATAACTACGCTGGTTTGATTCCTTACAAAGGGATATGTAGGCAGCCTGCGGGCGCAACCATTTTAATATTTTACGTCTTGCTTTCTAGTCCAAGTCTTGCAGCCTTGTCAAAATGGGTCGTCTCTGGGCTTTTACATTCACTCCCGTCATTTTTATGACTTTGAGCTCTATCAAAGAGGAGCAATTATAGACACCCCATTTTTGACTATCTGCAAGACTCAGACGCTTGGTTTAATACACTTAATGATGAAAACTGAATTGTGAATTCGCAACGATTTGGAATCAGTCAGGCTTCCGAATAACCTCACATTTTCAACATTTACCTTGTTTGAACCCTTAGGTTTCATTTTTTGACCATTTTTCACCCTGAGCTGAGTTTGAACCCAAAAAACAGGGGAGGCCATCGAGGCTCGGCTGTGGCTATGAACGGTCGGCCGGCCTTTGATGGCGATACGCACTGTTCTGGGCGAGAGGCCGCCAGAGCTCCATTTTTTAAGATATTTGTCACCTTTTTAGCTCAAATTCTATAAAACCGAAGCTCTGGAATTCTTTTGAGGGTTGAAAAAATATCAAGAAGAGATATATACACCTTGAGAGCCTTGACTTCTCCTCCTTCCGTTGCAAGGCATCCTTGAAGCCAACCTAGCTTGCTTACACCACCACTACACACCATACACAACCTTGTCATACCACCCTAAAGCCTTGGTTGATCTTGAGGAAGTGTAATTCAAGCTTGAGAGTGCATTGAAATTGAGTTAGAAGCTCTAAGAACAAGATTGCTTCTTGAAAGGTACAAGCTTGCTTTCTCCTTTTCACTCTCTTTCTTTGGTATTCATACTGATTTTCAGAGGTTTAAAAGGGTTGAAAATCATGCTTTGAAGCTCTAAAATGGGGGGATTAGCCATCCCTCCTTATTCTTGTTTGTTAGCTTCAATTCTTATCTTTATTGCCTAGCTTTTCACCCTCTTTTCATGCATGTTTCACCTCTGATTCGCATGTATTTGGGACTATTTTAAGGTTGTCTAAGCTTTTCCATTTAGTTCATACCTTGTTAGATACATTTGAGGTCTCATAGTTGGCATACTTGTCGCTTAACATGCTTTCTTAGTTCATTTCACATGCTTTGAGGCTGAAATTTGCTAGTCAATCAATTAAGCCATATCTTTCATTCATGAGAATGGTTTCAACCAATTGAGGTCGTTCAATGCACATAAGGGAGACCGACACTTAACGGCTTAATATCTTCAGAGATTCATTGTCAACAGTGTAGTCTCCTTCGCATGTTTTGGAAGGACCTCTTATTTGACATCACTTCTTGTTTAGAGGACTTAACATCACATCTGGACAAATGGACTAATGAATGGCAAGGCCTAAAACAATTGGTTTAAAACTTGAATCAACACACTTAAAGAAAATGGCTAGAAAAGCTAGAACTTGGCCAGACGTCATGCCAAGTTCCTTGTGTCAAAGGTCATCAAACACCAATCCATGGTGTTCTTGATATACTTGAAGCGTCTCAACTTCCTTTTTTGAGTTCATTCCAGGAAAAAAAGGGAAGGGTGGTCTTTTGCATGACATTGATTGATTTTTGGTCCAAAATGACATCCGAGATCATCAAGCGATCATATCGCTCATTGATGGTTTCAGAGTCAATCCCAACCTTCTCTTGAAGCTCTTCTATGATAGAGAAGGAAGGAAGGACAAATAGAGCTTGAAAATGCTCTATCTGCACTGATTTCACCTCAGAGCATAGAAACAAAGTTTGCACCAAATCAATGCACGGCTGGCCCTCTGTAGGCCCAGCCGGCCATCAAAATTGCACGGTCGGCCTTTGGTGTGTGGCTAGCAGTGCAATTTTGTAGAAACAAAGGCAGTGGCTGAAGGTGAAACAGAGGTAGTCTGGGGCAGACAGAGCAGCTTTCAGGCGATGCGCATACAACCTCCATCCATCTTCCGTCATGCTCGTATCAGATGCATTTGGTCGTTTAATTGTTTCATTAGCATAATTAATTATGTTGTAATATTTAATTAGTCTAATTAGTTGTAGCTAATTAGTTGATGTTGTAATATTGAATTAGCTTAGCCTAGTTAATTTCTTAAATTAATTAGCTTAGATAGTTAGTTAATTACTCATTTCCATGGGGGCGGGTTCGGGTTTTGACACAGATAGAGCAGCTTTCAGGCGATGCGCATACAACCTCCATCCATCTTCCGTCATGCTCGTATCAGATGCATTTTGGTCGTTTAATTGTTTCATTAGCATAATTAATTATGTTGTAATATTTAATTAGTCTAATTAGTTGTAGCTAATTAGTTGATGTTGTAATATTGAATTAGCATAGCCTAGTTAATTTCTTAAATTAATTAGCTTAGATAGTTAGTTAATTACTCATTTCAAGTGTTGTAATAATTAGCTTAATTAGCTTAGCTTAGCTTAGTTAGTTTATTCATTCGGACCCTCCTTCACTAGGGTATAATGTTGTAATACATATGCGTGCGTGTGTGTATGTCATCCAATCCCACGTCTTTCTTCCTTTTATTTAATCGCTTCCGATGGTTAGATTAGGGACATGTTTTGATTAGCATACATTATGCTTGCATCCATTTATTCGTATTGTATGCATCGAGACTCGGCGCATCATTCTAACTGCATTACTATTTCAATATCTTATTTGAATACGTGTTTAATCGCCTGTTATCAAATCAATCCGTATGCCATATTAGTAGCCGAGCCTATTAATTGCATATTTCATGTATTGCATTAGGCATCTTACATAGTTAGGAATCATGCATTATTTTCTAACTTATGTTTTCCTAGCTTGGAGTACTAGGTAAATTTTTATGCTTTAGCATACTTGCATGAATGTGAATGTTGCTATGATTAGCATGCTTTCCATGTGGCTATGTACTTACTTGCTAAACTGCTTCAGTGCCTGTGGATGAAGACTTGTGTTTGAATTGGAACAATTCAACGAATGTAAGTTTTAAGCCCACTATGTTTTGTGGCAAATCCGCAATCTTTAAGCCCAATTGAGGTGGCAAATTCAAACTATTTTCACAAAACAAACATGAGTTGAATTGTTCCAAAATGAGCAAACTAGTCTATACTTGATTGTGCGCATCACATAGTAAAGCTAGCTTAATAATCAACAAGAGCACATAATGTTGATAAAAATCATATCATGATTAGTAGAGGCCGATCTTTGAACGGGCGAGGGGGGTGCTCAATTCATGACCTTCCCTTTTCGTGCCTAGGTTCTCGAGCCGAAGCAACTTTGGTAATGACGGACATGTGGCCTTTGGCACAAGTCATGGGTTTCCTAAATTTTCCCAAAATAAAATATTTAGGTGGCGACTCTGTATTTGGCAAAACAGTCTAATTTTGGCTTTTTTGATCCTAAAATCAATTTTCCAAAACGATTTGCCGAATTTGGACTCTTTGGTGTTTATCAATTTCGCATTGCACTTGTAGAATTAGGTTCAGAATTGTGAGAGTCCGAATTGTAGGGCTTTCTTTCAAACCTTCCGAAAGGCGAGGCACGGGAAAAGGCGAGCTACAGTTTCTGGTGACTCTGTTGGGGACTTAGAGAGCTTGACTCGAACTCATGATATGACATTTTTATCTACACTTATGTGTTTCTTTGCATTTGTATTTGCATTGGTGCGCCTAAGTCACCGTGTTTGCCATCTGCTATTCCTGAGCGGTTTGCCGAAGGCTTGCTTGGAAAAGCTTGCCAAAAGGCTAACCGGTTGTGGGTTCTGCCACGATGGGAACACAACCCTTTGATCTGGACTACCACTGTACCGTTTGATCCTCCTTTCACTTCTCGGTGTTAGGTGCGAGAGGTATATTAGGTAGTCTTACTGAGGTACCCTTTTTTGACCAATCGACCTAGTGCATATCGGAAACCATAGAGACTGTTCCAAACTAGAATAGGTTGCTTACCCGAATGTAGGAATTGTAGGAAACCGCTTGTTTTGCGAAGTGAACCCCTAGCTCTTGACGAAATTAGGACAAGGTAACCCTACCCCATCATAGGGGTATTTTGGCTCCCACTTGCTTGATATGTGCTTTTGGAGTGAAACTCTGCAGGAATGTATGTATCAGTTGCAAGTCTGGGTATCAGTTTTAGGGCAAAAATTAGTGTTGAGTACAGTTCTCTAGCTTATGATTGCAATTGCGTGTTGTTTGTGTCTGAGCCAAGGTACTGTGTGGTTTCTGATTCTTGTTTTCTTTTGCTTTATTTTCTTTTTGCAATGTAGCTTACCATCATTGCTTCGGATAGTCCTGTTACCCCCCAAGCACTCTGGACTTGTGTAAGGCGACTTTACCGATTCGGGGATCTTGTAAGAGGACAGCCAGTGTTTGCTTCACTCCCCCCGGTTACCAGACGGAGAAGGATCAGGCATAACTCACCAGTCCAGCAGTCACCTTTTCAGGCCCAGTCGTCTACTTCTACTCTGGAAAGAGAGTATTCACCAGTTCTGATAACTCAGTATTCCCCAGTCAGCATGGAAGATATGTTTCGTCAGCTCCAACAGACTATTGAGAACATGCAGCTAGATATTGCCCGACAAGCTGAGGTTGTAGCACGCCAAACAGAAATGATAAACAGGCTTCAGCAACAGCAACCACAACCGGCAGTAGCCTCTACATCCCATGCACCCCCCAGCAGGGTGTTTACACCACGGGTCCACAATTATGTCCAGAAAATGCAAAGCATTCAGGCAGATCCGACCCCACCTCAGACCTCCAAGGCACCTGTTTACGCGACGGAGGTGCCGTTTGAATTCGAGGTTGATCCTATGGCATTGAAGGTCAGCAAACTAGAAAAACTCTTCAAAAGGGCACATGGCGTAAATTTAATCCCTCATATTGAGAATGGATACACTGACTCGGCAATGACTCTACCTGACAGATTCAAGATGCTGCACATAGATTGGTTTGATGGCTCCGGGGATCCCATGGTCTATCTCTGGTTATTTTCATACATCCTACGACTAATGGGTCTCACTAGACTGTAGAAGCTGTCGTTATTTGGCAGGACCCTGTCGGGTATAGTGGCCATCTGGTATGCCAAACTTGAGGACTCTGTGAAAAGAAATTTGGAGGAAATGGTTAAGGCCTTCAGAACGCTGTACTCCTACAATACTCAGATCGAGGTTACTACTCGTGATCTCAAAGCAACTCGCCAGGAGCCAAAGGAGGGCTTCTCAGATTTTGTGACCCGATGGAGGGCCAAGGTCTCAATGATGACTATCCGGCCGTCTAAAAAGGACCAGATCAGAATGGTGGTCCGTAACTTTCAAGAAAGATTATTACAGAAGATGATAGTCTTGCCTTTGTCTACATTTGTTGAGTTCCACGAAATAGGGGTCCAAATTAAGGATGCGATAAAGCAGGGGCTAATAGACCATGAGAAGGAACAGCCCAAAAGGCCCTTTACATGTAGCTCCAATGCAGCCACGACTGGTGGCACCTCTACACAGCGTTCGGATGTGAGCATGGTCACCACCACACCTAAGACTGCCAACCCCTTTGCCGGCACATCCAACACAACTTCACAAACCTTAAGCCATCAGGCCCGAGGCCAGAGGGTCTTCACCCTGCTCTATATGTCCTTATTCGTAGCCCTGAGGGTCCTGATCAGAAAAGGGCATCTTAAGCCGTTAGAACAACGCCCACTGCCCGATCCCCTCCCACCTAAGCACAAGTCGGCCAAATACTGTACTTTTCACCAGTAGCATGGTCATGACACTGATCAGTGCTACAGACTGCATCATGAGATTCAAGATCTCATTGACAATAAGGTGATACCACCTCCCGAAAAACCTAACGTCACTACAAATCCTCTCCCACCATATAATCAAGCCCCTCCACCCCAGCATATAAACTTCATCCATACACTGGCCGTCCCTTATGACCCCAGTATATATATCACCCCCTCTCACCTACCTAAGTCAGCGTTGTTCATCCCTGAGAGCACAGACTTGTGCATGATGAACACGTCAACAATCCAAACTAAACCCGTGGTGGTGATAGTGGAAAATGAAGGGAGGTCAGTCTTGGTGGAGAATATCAGTTCATTACCCGAGGGCTTTGAGGACTTATCAGGTGGGGTCTACAATTCGGGTTGCTATATTGTGCCAATCAACCAAGCTAAGTCGAAAGTGGCATTGCCGATTAAGATAGAGGTCGGTGTAGTCCGAGAAGATGGACCAAGCCAGGGATTAGATGATTTAGCCGACCTAGAGGAGGATATGGACAATTTGCAGTTCTTTGATGAACATGACCAAGGGGATGTGCATATTAATTGGTTCGATCTGAACGGGTCAACCGATAATTCAAGATGGCTAAATGATGAGCCTGATATAGACGAAGAAGCTAAACCGAAGTGAGAAGAACAGAAAGTGGAAACCGCAGCAATAGCCGAAACGGCCAATAGGAAAGATAAACTGTCAGAAAACACTAGTGCAGAACAAGTAGCTCAAGAACTGGGCATAGTCAGTACTGTACCTACAAAACAAGAAGTCGCGTTGGGGTGGTTTGGACAAGAAATGAATGGAAGTGATCAGAAAGCTGGAATAACTCAATGCCCCGCGGGGAATGTTTCTGCTGAGAGAACACTTAGACCGGAACTGGACAATTGCTTGTCAGTTGCCGGAGGTATGTGGTGGGAAGATAATGATCTGCATCTTGCCCACACTAATGAAGATTAGGGTCAGGGTATTCCTGACAACACCTGGTATGTGGAGGAAGTCGATATTTTAAACCACATGATAAAAAGTGGCCGATATTTTAAACCACGGCATCTGGGCCAACCTAAGGCATCCGAGAAGGATAAAGAAGCAGAGAGGCAGAAGGCAAAACAATTAGAAGAAGTTGTACTGAAGCAGTTGAAAAAGATTCAAGCAGACATATCTATCTGGGGGTTACTTATGGCTTCACGAGTGCATAGACAAGTTGTGCTGTCAGTAATGGATAAAGCCTAGTTATCCTTTGAGACCACTCCAGAACAACTGGTGGGATTAGTCTTCCCGGGAGGCACTGCGCCAACTTTGACCTTTTCAGATAAGGAATTGCCACCGGAAGGCTCGGCACACAACAAGCCTCTATACATATCGGTGGAATGCTGAGAAAAGTGGGTACCAGTTGTCTTAGTTAACACCGAGTCAGCAATTAATGTCTGTCCATGTCGCACAGCCTACGTTATCGGCCTGAAACCAGTCGATTTTGTGCCTACGGTCCAAGTGATCCGGGCGTATGACAAATAAGTCAAGAGGTAATGGGAACAGTACAGATTAGAGTACAAATCGGTCCAACCCAACAGGACATCGAGTTCCATGTATTGGATGTGTCTGCCACTTTTAATCTACTGCTTGGACGACCCTGGCTGCATCAAGTAAAAGCTGTCTCATCAACCCTCCACCAGATGCTGAAATACCCCCATGGGAAGGGGGTGGCTATTGTCTTTGGGAATTCTTCTATACATCGTCCGCCAGAGGTCACTACACCTGTACTGGAGATTGTGCATGGCGAAGAGGATGTTTTCATTTCGGGATTTACCTTGGCTGAGGCTCGAGTGGTGTAGAATATCTTGGTTGTTGATGAGAGCCTATATGTCAGTGCCCACTTTGTATATCTCATGAATAAGCTGCAACACATGCCTAGAATGGGATTAAGCAGAAGTGGCCGGAAAAGCGTCGTTGCATTGGCCGACATGCCGCATAACCCTCATGCCTTAAGTCGTGGCTATACGCCCACCAAAGAGGATTGGGTAAGGAAAGGGAAAGAAATGGCCGGAAGGGCCAGAGCAAAGCAAAGCAAAGCAAGAAGCACTGTGAACTTGTACATCGACCTATCCGGGGAACCCTGAATGGCTATTTTGTTCGAGAGGGAGAAGACTTCCCATTTTTTGGTTTCCCCAAACCTTGGTTCAACTCTGAGAAGCAGCGGGTTTCTAACTTTGAGATTTTCTTTGACTTACAGCTGCAAGAGAGTGACACAGAGGAATAGACTGAACTAACTGCTGAAGCTGAACAGAACGCAGAAAGTGAGTCCAATAGTAATGAACTCGAAGTAGGGGCAGCATTGGAATGTCTCATTTCGGATCCTCAGATCAACTCAGAGAGCTTAGGAGATGACCTAACTGTTTCCATGATCGGAGACTAACCGGGTGCTAACCCTTCTAACGGTATTCTGGATGCATCTGACGCACCGTCCCTCATTTGGCAACTGAAGGAGGGCTTCCTGTCCAGTAGCTCTGAGTTGGGTAGTGAACCGGAATCTGATTCCACCGAGTCTGTGGAGTCAGAATCAGATTCCAGTTCCTTTAAGTCGGAGTCCAGTATTCCAGGGGTTGATAACTCGAATGCCGAAGTTTTGTCCAGGTCGTCTTTTTTCTTTTCTTTTAAGTCGATTTTAACTGAGGAATTGGATGAGCTGAACCTTTTGAATATGAATACCACTGTAGTTTCTAAGTACTTCTCTGTGCCACTTGTGTATTGCATTGATCATGATTTTCAAAATTTTGATAAAAACGATGAGGAAGAAATTTCTCTGGTTTTGAAACATTTGATTAATCGAGAAGATGAGAGCTTTGTAAAACCCCTCATTGATGAAATCATTCCAATTAATATGGGTACTGAGAAGGATCTGCATCTGGTCCAGATCGGATCCACATTGTCTTTGGAGGAGCGCAAGAGCTTGGTCGCTTTATTAAAAGATTTCAAAGATGTTTTCGCGTGGTCCTACGAAGACATGTTTAGAATTGATCCTGAGATTGTATAGCATCGGATCCCTCTTGACCCCAAAGCCCTACCCATCAAACAGAAACTGCGGAGAATACGCCCGGATTGGGCTTTGAAGATTAAGGAAGAGGTCACTAAGCAGATAGACACAGGGTTCTTGCTAGTATCTGAGTATCCAACTTGGTTGGCCAACATTGTTCCAGTGTCGAAGAAAGATGGCAGAATTCGGGTGGGTGTGGACTTCAGAGATCTGAACAGAACCAATCCAAAGGACAACTTTCCTCTGCCACACATTGATGAACTAGTGGACTTCACCGCAGGCCATGCGTTACTTTCCATCATGGATAGATTTTTCGGGTATAACCAGATTCTGATGGCACCCGAAGACAGAGAGAAAATCGCTTTCACTATACCGTGAGGAACCTACTGCTATAGAGTGATGCCGTTTGGGTTAAAGAATGCTGGAACTATCTATCAACGGGCTGCAACCACAATTCTGCATGATATGATCTACAAAGAGGTCGAGGTGTACGTAGACGACATGATTATCAAGTCCAAGGAAAGAGAGGGCCACTACACCGCCTTAAAGAAATTCTTCCAACAGATCAGAGAATACAGACTGAGGTTGAATCCACAGAAGTGTACTTTTGGCGTAATAGTAGAGAAAATGCTGGGTTTCTTGATCACACAGAGGGGCATCGAGGTAGATCCTTCCAAAATCAAGGTCATCCTAGAAATGCCACCACCAAGGACTGAAAAGGAGGTACGAAGCTTTCTAGGTAAAGTGAAATTCATAAGACGGTTTATTTCAAAATTAACCTTAACTTGTGAACCACTATTTGGTCTCCTGAAGAAAGGAAAGAAATTCCAATGGGATGACCGATGTCAATTTGCTTTTGAGTAGATCAAGCAGTACCTTTAGAATCTGCCTGTGTTGTCGCCGCCAGAGCCGGGGTAGCCCTTGATTCTGTATCTGTCAGTAACGGACACAACAATGGAATGCATACTTGCTCAGGAATATGAGGATAGGGTGGAGAAAGTCATCTACCATTTGAGCAAGAAAATGCTAGACTATGAGACCCGTTACACCCTGCTGGATAAGGCTTGCTTAGCTTTGGTATGAGCTACCAGGAAGTTGAGGCACTACTTGTTAGCTTACTCTGTAATTCTGGTTTCAAGATTAGATCCCATCAAATATCTCATTGAGAAACCAGCGCTTACGGGTAGGCTAACTTGTTGGTTGCTTCTCCTCTCCGAATTTAATCTGAAGTATAGTACTCACAAGTCTGTCAAGGGGAGAGCAGTAGCTGAGTTCCTAGCGGATCACCTAGTGAAAGGGGATGAAGCGGTAGAATACCTATTTCCAAATGAAGCTATTCTGCAAGTTGAGGAAGAGATTTGGACAATGTACTTTGACAGAGCGTCTAACCAATACAGTTATGGGATAGAAGTGTTGCTGATAGCACCCGACAATTCCCATGTACCTTTAGCCTTCAAACTCCGGTTCAAGGCATCTAACAACGAAGTAGAATATGAGGTTTGTATCGCTGGTTTGGAAGCCACCCTGGAACTAAGGAAAAAAAGGTTGGACGTCATCGGGGACTCGAACCTAGTTGTGTCTCAAGCAAAAGAAGACTGGAAGGTCAAAGAAGAAAAGATGAAGATCTATCACCAAACCCTGAACGTTTTGATTCCTAGGTTTGAGAAACTGACTTTCACACATCTACTAAGAGAGAACAACAGGTTCGCTGATGCTTTATCAACTCTATCTTCTATGATAGACATCCCGTTAGAAGTCCGAATGCGTTCGATCATCATTGAACAGAGATATACGCCGGCCTACGAGTTTATTGCCACAATAGATGAAGTGCAAGATCAAAACCCCTGGTATTATGATATCTGGAACTTCTTGGAAAGTGAGGTTTATCCACTAGGGGCAAATGCCAAAGATAAAGGGCAATACGGCGAATGGCCGCTCAATTTATCATCTGCAGGGGTAAGTTGTATAAGAGGGGTCATCTGGGGATACACAAGTTGTGCGTCGATGAAGAAGAATCAAAACGCCTAATGGAGGCCATCCATGGGGGAGAGTGTGGAGCGCACATGAGTAGAGTAATGTTAGCCCAGAAGATTCTCAGGCAAGGTTACTGCTGGTCTACTATGGAGGAGGATTGTATTAGTTTTGTTCAGCGATACCACAAATGCCAAATCCATACGAATCGCATGAATATCCCGCCGTCAAAACTGTACAACATGACTTCACCATGGCCTTTCTCAGTCTGGGGAATTGACGTCATCGGGGCAGTTACACCGAAAGGGTGAAATAGGCACGAGTATATTCTGGTGGCAATTGATTATTTCACAAAGTAGGTGGAAGCTCAGTCTTATGTAGTGTTGAAAGCAGCGCATGTGGCTAAGTTCATCCGCAACAACATCATTTTCCATTATGGAGTCCCGAACGAGATCATTTCAGATAATGGCTCCCATTTCAAGAAAGACGTGATCGACTTGTTGGAGAAATACAACATGGCTTTTCATAAGTCATCTACATATCGACCACAAACCAATAGATCTGTTGAGGCCGTCAACAAGAATATCAAGCACATTTTACAGAAAATTGTTGAGACCTACAGGGACTGGCCAGACAAGTTGCCATTTGCTCTTTGGGGCTACAGAACTTCAATTTGGACATCTACTGGGGCAACTCTATACTCTCTAGTTTATGGGATAGAGGCTGTTCTACTGATCAAAATAGAGGTTCCGTCGCTGCGGGTTATGGCTGAGTGCTAGATAGTAAAGGCAGATTGCCAATAGAGCAGGTTCGAAGAACTGATGTTGTTTGACGAGAGGAGGCTGAAAACACTGTACCACGTTCAAGGTTATCAACGTAGGATTTCCAAGGCTTTTAATAAGAAAGTCAAGTCTCGGAATCTTAAGGAAAGGGATTTGGTATTGAAAGACAACCGAGCTCCCATCTATGACCCTAGGGGCAAGTTCAGACCCAGTTAGACTGGTCCTTACATTATCAAAACAATTTGGTCGGGTAGAGCTGTTATTCTTATGGACCTGGATGGCCTAGAATTTTCCCAATCGATCAACATAGACAAGTTGAAGAAATATTACCCCTGAGAGGCTTGCTAGGCTGAAAACCCAGAAGGGCGACCTAGGCAAAAGTTAGAGCACAAAAAATTGGAAAAAAGAAAAACTAAGCTCACAAGGTTAAAAATCTAGAAAGGGCAGCCTTGGAAAAAGTTAGAGCACAAAAGGAGAGCGTTAATACTCGAGTGAACCCAAACCGAACTATGTAAGGCCTGATTCCCATCTTCGGGATACGTAGACAACTTCATTCTGAAGCTCAGTTATAAACACCTCCAAATCAATTGCGTCTATGTGTTTGATCAAGGCATCCTTGTTTATTTGTTATTTGAAAGTTCGGTTGTGATCCCTACTCTGAGAGAAGAGTTGACTACAGTGCTGAGTAATGCTATTCAAACAAGGGGCAATTTATTATTTTCAGATTCGGGGTTTGTACATCTGAGGATAGATTCCATGTGTGTCAAGTTGTGATCCTTATCGAAAATGGTTTTGAAAAGTTTTGATAAAAGTTAATTTTGTTCAAATTAATCTTTTTACAACTTAGACCATTTTTGGACCAAAAAGAAAATTTTCAATGCCCACAACTTCAATTTCATTGATTTTAATACAAAGTTCTCTGACTCTTGATACAAATCAAAGTTGTTTTTTATTACATGCATAAAACTTGAAAAGTAAGATCAAAGCAATAAACTTGGGGCATAGCTGAGTCAGGTGTTCCTGCGTCCCCCGCTTGTTCTTGTGGATGTTTCTGATGCTAAAGTGGGTCCGGATTGCGCCTCATCTTCAAGCCAAGCCAGACACTCGTTAGAAAGGGCACAATTGAAAATAGAGGCGGGAGCCAAAAGCTCTCTCGTCCTCCAAGCAGTGGGGTATCGAGCTAATTATGAACCTCGGATTGGGAATGAAACGAGGTACTCTACCCCACCTTCTGGGCAAGTCTGGTCGTGTCCAAATTGGAGCTGGAATCGAAATGAAAAGTAGAATACACAGTGTGTCAAGCCAATCAACGGAATGCCAAGTTGTCGAGTCATGCTGTAGCTTATCCCGGGCAGATCAAACCAGGAGCAACGCCAAGCAATGTCAATAGCAAACCTGTTGCACATCCAATGGCACCACCACCCCTCGTTCGGGAAATCCACTAGCCGTTGGCGAAAGAAGTAGCCCCGTGCTGAATATGCAGGACAAGAATCCACTACCTTCAGCTTGTCCATAAGCCATATCTGGGGAGGGATGAAAGAAAAGAGAGATTAAAGAATAGAGAGGTATATGTTGAGAAAAAAATGAGAAAAAGGGCTTTGAGAGAAAAATAGAGCGTGAGCGCCAAAAGATATGAGAAACACATATTAGAAAGGATGAGAAACATTACCTGCAAAAGTAATGGACTTCCTACGAATTTGGTGGTCTTTCACCGATGAAAGGCGTCCAATCCTATCAAGGTCTTAGCTAATGTCAAGCCAATGTAACTCTTGCCCTATTTCAGGCCTTATGGCACTTTAATTAGCCGAATGTTAGACCCGTCGAAACTAGGGGCAAGGAGGAAGTGTGCTAGCATGAACAAACAAAGGGTGTGTTGCCGAAAACCCCGCCAAAGGAGATCTCCTCGGTCACCGACGTTAGAAAATCGATGAATCAAACTGGGGATGTCCAGCTCTCCATTGTGAACTAAGGATCGAGCCTTATGCAGAATAAGCCCACACATTAGTCCTAAAGCTTGAGCGTGACCGAAACGGGGCTAAGGCAAGATTTCCTTATCGCGTCGGGATTCCATTAGTGCTTGAAATTCTTCAATTGTTGGGCATATCTCTTGCCCCCTCAAAATTAAAGACGTGCGTAATCGGGTTCCAACATCTAGCCGCGGCATGAAGGAACGGAAAACAAAGAGAAGTTCGGCTCAAAGGGAAAAGGGCATTGAGGCCGAAACCACGGAAATTCACTTTTTCTGAGCCATCTAAAGCAACTATCCAGTCTCGAAGGCTATTGACAAATAATATCTCCATTTTGAGAGCAAAATATCAAGAACTTATATGTTTGCCAGAAAAGCAGCATGGGAGTCTTATTTATAGAGTTTGGGAAGCAGCTGAGTATGACACCTGGACAGCACTGACCGACATCACACTAATGGCCAGCCGTGCATCAATGAGGCCCGGCCGGGTCTTAGTGATGGCCCAGTGCAAGTCTGTTGCACTGAAGCTTGGCCTTTGTATGGATAAATTGCAATTGCACTTTTGAGTTTTGTTTTGCTTGTATCAATTGTTTGTCGGCTTTTTCAAGTTGTTTTCATTTTATTTTCTGTTATCGAGTTGTATTTTGTGTATTAATCGGTTGTAAGTTATTATCCGATTCATGAATCAATCCAAGAGCGAAGCATTTATTGTTTCGACAAATGTAAAGATCATATTGCATAGAGATCATTCAACAAAACTCGGTCTTTCTTAACTGTTGGGCCTAACTCCGATCATTGTTTTATACAACCAAAATAAAAGAAAGCTTTTGAAAAATAAAAGGACAATCTGAAGCTAGTTTTATAACTACATAACAAAATAAAAACAAAAGTTAAGTTAAATGAAGTCAGCATCGCTGTCAATAGCCCATCCTCACTCTCTTCCTCATCGGCTGTGGAGGAGGCGCATCGCTGTCATCACTGGGGCTGCTCGACTACAGGTCCATCTCCTCTCCCTCATTTTCAGGGGTCGTGGACCCATCAAAAGACTCCTCGGAAGGCGAGCGTTGCCTCACCTAACCTCTCCTTCTATTAGCACCTCATCGTCTTCTTATTGGGTCCCGTCTCCATCTACTAGTTGCGGAAGGTCCTGCAGGCACTACTGGCACCGGCTCAAGCTGAAAAGGATATCAGATATCAAATAGAGTGACCTGAAGTGTACAACATGGCAATGACAATAAGCTACACACAGAATGTACCTCTACCTCAAGTTCAAGCTCAAGCCTGCTTCAAGCCAGAATGGCGAACAAAGTGCTATCCCTGAAAACCAGTCCCTACCAGAGGCGTCTTGGCTGTGTTTACAATGAGTTCCTAGGAGACCAACTGCGACCATGGAAACTAGAGTTCGAATGGCAAGGCCTAGAACACAAAGGTTTGGAATTTCTGAGACTAAAGTCTGGTTTAAATACCCAGGGGTGTATCCCCAGCTTGAAATCTGTATGGCAGCCCCATAGATTAAGATAGCATGTATGTGCCTCAATTCTAGATACTGAACTAACCCAGTCTGTCACCCCATTGGAGAATAGGGAAAGTTGTGAATATGATCCGGAAGAAAAGCGGCATCCGTGGCTTTTACACGGAGAACCCTTGTCAGCGTTTAAGGGCCTTTGAACTGTAAGTTGAAGATAAGAGTTCGAAGAACACAAGGGCGAGATCCCTATCAGAGTAAAGCGGCTTACCCCATGAGCTCTGCATGTGTACGCGTTTATTCTGCAAGAATTGTGGTCTAAGGGTTTCGGCACCTTTTCTGTGTCCCTGGTTTTGTTTTGTGTCCTTAGATTTCAAAATTAAAGGGATTGTTCATTATTGAGTTCAGAATGCCTCTACGGAAGCTGAGAACTGCATTTCCAGTGCACGGTGTTCGTCACTCATTAACATGAGCAAGGAGTATCCTTTTTAACATATTATAACTTTTCCGAGAGGTAAATCGGAAGTTGTTCTTACATTGGTTTTGACGAATATGCTTTTGTTATTGTACAAAATATGTGTTTCTTTGTTGTTACATGGAACGTGCATTCCACTTATATTGTCGCATAGAACATGCTCTTACTCTAGCTGTATAGAATGTGGTTCTGCTCTTGCATTATGCATAGAACATGCTTATTGCTTTCGCTTTTGAATCATGCATGGAATATATGCATTTGCTTCTGAATCATGCTTAGAATATGCTCTCAAATTGTTTGGTTCGCATAGAACATGCCATTATATCTCAGTTGTTATCATGCATAGAATATGCATTTCCTGTTCGTTACACACGCATAGAATATGTGCTTCTCCATTCTTACATAGAATATGCACTTCTCTATTGTTGCATAGAACATGCTTTCATGTATAGAAAATGCACTGCCGTTTCATAGCACGTTTTTGTACACAGGCACAATATTGTATGTACGGTTCATTCAGCGAAGCCAGTACAGACAAACAATATTGTATGTACGGTTCATTCAGAGGAGTTCCAAGTTAAATAATTCGTGCCTTTCGAATCATATCCTTTTACTCTCCTTTCTCTCGTGTGCAACACGTTAGTATAAACCCTTCGGTTACCGCCCTTCGGTTAAAAACATTTGAGTGTGTCCTAATGTTCATACCATCCTTCGGTTATCGTCCTTCGGTTAAACATTGGGTGCGTCCCGGTGTTCACGCCATCCTCATTTTCTTCTGCGTGCAACGCGTTAGGATCTTGTTTGACATCTCGGTGTGCCCGATGATTTTTTTGCTCTCCTTTTGGTTAAAAGCATTTGGGTGTCTCCCGGTGTTTACACCACTCCTTTTGGTTAAAAGCATTTGGGTGCATACCGATGTTTACACCACTCCTTTTGGTTAAAAGCATTTGGGTACGTCCTGGTACTTACACCACCCTTTTTGGTTAAAAACATTTGGGTGTGTCCCGGTGTTTACACCACTCCTCTTGGTTAAGAGCATTCGGGTGCATCCCGATGTTCACACCTCCCTCTGGTTAAAAACATTTGGGTGCGTCCTGATGTTTACACCACTTTTTCTCCTCGCGCGTGAGACGCATTAGGATTGTTTGTTTTGGTTATAAGCATTCAGGTGCGTCCTGGTGTTCACATATTCCTCTTGGTTAAGAGCATTCGGGTGTGTCCCGGTGTTCACACCACCATTTTCCTTCTTATTTGTGTAACACATTAGGGTTTCGGTTGAGACCTCGGGTGTGCCCAATGGTCACTTTTCGCTTTTTCTACGCGTCGCGTAGTTAAGTTTGCATAATTTTCTTACATTCTTTCTGCATGAAATGTGGTTTGGTTCGTAATTTCCACGTGTGCCTTGTTTACTTACTTTTGTTCTTGAGGTTGATATACCTTGTTTCGAGCTGGTTAAATATGGCATTTTCATTTCATTGCATTGCATTGGCATTTAAATGTTTCATTGCTGTAATAACCCACACTCATGTCTTAGTCATGTTCATGTACATTTGCATGATTTTGTCTTGTTAAGCTTGCATTTGTAGACTTGGACTTGTTTTGCCTAGGTAAAGGTTAAGGTTCTTGTCTTGTCTTGATGCTATCATGTTTTCCCTAAGTGTTGTATGCATGCTTTGTTCCTTCCTTGCTATGTTAAGCCTAGGTCATGCCAAGCCTAGGTCATGCCAAGCCTAGGTCATGTTAAGCCTAGGTCACACCTTTGAACCTCTTACACCTTGGACCATCTTGGAATCCCTTTGGTTGACCTCCACCGTCACCTAGGCATATTGGCCGAGATGTTATCACCTAGACGTCCGAGATCCTTAATCCTTGCACCTAGTGATCTTGTTCTGGGACTGGAATGACCTAGACCGAGGTGTGGCACATCTAGGCCGAGGTGTGGCACAGCTTAGTCAAGTGTTGTCCTTCCTAGCCGAGGTCATTGGAACCTTACTTGATTATCCATGATGGAGTTAGGTTTTAGCTGTAGTTTCATGTGCATTCATCCTATATTGAGTTGTGCATTTCGACTCCTCGGCCATCATGCCTCGGTATGCGTGATTGGTGGCACGAGGATCGAGACATGCATATATTTGTGCAAATACATTGCTATGCCCTTTTGCTGCAACAGAGAGCAGGAAAGGGGCATAGCAATGTATTTGCACAGATATATGCATGTCTCGATCCTCGTGCCACCAATCGCGCATACCGAGGCATGATGGCCGAGGAATCGAAATGCACAACTCAATATAGGTTGAATGCACATGAAACTACAGCTAAAACCTAACTCTATCATGGATAATCCGGAGTGTCGGTGACTGGGGAATTGAGACACATTCCGTCACTCGGAGTACGAAATGTACCTCGTTTCCCGTGCCCGGGCTAACTCCTATTCCGAACACGATGCAATATGCATGATATGCATGAAATGCAACTAAGATGCAATCCTAACATACACAATGCTATGGAATGACCTGCCTCGAAATGCGTGCACACGGGCACGCAAACCGAGACGATGATATGTGTCTCGAAGTACGTGCACGCGGGCACGCAAATCGAGGCGATGATAAGTGTCTCGAAATGCGTGCACACGGGACACGCAAATAGAGGCGATGATATGTGTCTCGAAATGCGTGCACACGGGGCACGCAAATCGAGGCGATGATATGTGTCTCGAAGTACGTGCACACGGGTACGCAAACCGAGGCGATGATATGTGTCTCGAAATGCGTGCACACGGGCACGCAAACCAAGGCGATGATATGTGTCTCGAAATGCGTGCACACGGGCACGCAAACCGAGGCGATGATATGTGTCTCGAAGTACGTGCACACGGGCACGCAAACTGAGGCGATGATATGTGTCTCGAAATGCGTGCACACGGGCACGCAAACCGAGGTGATGATATGTGTCTCGAAATGCGTGCACACAGGCACGCAAACCGAGGCGATGATATGTGTCTCGAAGTACGTGCACACGGGCACGCAAACCGAAACGATGATATGTGTCTCGAAGTACGTGCACATGGGCACGCAAACTGAGGCGATGATATGTGTCTCGAAATACGTGCACACAGGCACGCAAACCGAGGCAATGATAAATGCAATGAAAATGAGATGTCTCGAAATGCGTGCACACGGGCACGCAAACCGAGGCAATGCTAAAATGTGATGAAATGATATGGAAAATGCAACATGGACTTACACCAACATGAGAGGGCCTCAGCCACACTCACATAAGATGCCGTCGGATAAAAATGAAATGCCTCGAAATGCGTGCACACGGGCACACAAACCGAGGCAATAACGGAATGCGATGAAATGGCATGGAAATGACAAATGGACTTATACCAACATGAGTGAGCCTCAGCCACACTCACATAAGATGCCGATGGCAGAAAATGAAGTGCCTCGAAATGCGTGCACACGGGCACGTAAACCGAGGCAATAACGGAATGCGATGAAATGATATGGAAAATGCTACATGGACTTACACTAACATGAGAGGGCCTCAGCCACACTCACATAAGATGCCGACGGATAAAAATGAAATGTCTCGAAATGCGTGCACACGGGCACACAAACCGAGGCAATAACGGAATGCGATGAAATGGCATGGAAAATGCAACATGGACTTACACTAACATGAGAGAGCGCTAAAATGTGATGAAATGTGGCAAAAATGATATGCAAGCATACTAATGGAATTTCAGCACTAAAATATGGGGGAAAACAGTCCCGAAATGAAACGAAATGACATGAAATGCACGGAAACGTCCCGAAATGCAACATTAGGCACCCGAAATGGCCTATAGCTATGCCAAACATGCACAATATGGACATGTAATGCAAAGACAGAAGCTAGACAGTCCCAATGTGAATTTTGTAAGTTGGCCTTCGGTAATTACGGATTACTGGCCATCACGGCACCAAACTACTAGGGGCGGTTTGGGGTCGTGACAATTGCACAGCCTCATTGCATGATCATAAGTTATGTTCTTGCGTCATGCATATTAATTGCATTCTTGCCCCAAAACTACGCTGGTTTGATTCTTTGCAAATGGATATGTAGGCAGCCCGCGGGCGCAACCATTTTAATATTTTACGTCTTGCTTTTTTGTCCAAGTCTTGCGGCCTTGTCAAAATAGGTCGTCTCTAGGCTTTGACATTCACTCCCGTCATTTTTATGACTTTGCGCTCTGTCGAAGAAGGGCAACTGTAAACACCCCATTTTTGATCGTCCGCAAGACTCAGACGCTTGGTTCAATGCACTCAATGATGAAAGTTGAATTGTGAACTCGCAGTGATTCGGAATCAATCAGGCTTCCGAATAACCTCACATTTTCAACATATACCTTGTTCGAACCCTTGGGTTTCATTTTTGGACCATTTCTCACACTGAACTGAGTTTGAACCAAAAAAATAGGGGAGGCCATCGAGGCCCGACCGTGCAATGGTGATGGCCGGCTGTGGCTATGAATGGCTAGCCAGTCTTCGATGGCAAAACACACTATTCTGGGCGGGAGGCCGCCAGCTGTCCATTTTTGAAGATATTTGTCTCCATTTCAGCCCAAATTATATAAAACCGAAGCTTTGGAATTGTTTTGAGGGTTGAAAAAATATCAAGAAGAGATATATACACCTTGAGAGCCTTGACTCCTCCTTCTTCCATTGCAAGGCATCCTTGAAGCCAACCTAGCTTGCTTACACCACCACTACACACCATATACAACCTTGTCATACCACCCTAAAGCCTTGGTTGATCTTGAGGAAGTGTAATTCAAGCTTGAGAGTGCATTGAAATTGAGTTAGAAGTTCTAAGAACAAGCTTGCTTCTTGAAAGGTACAAGCTTGCTTTCCCTTTCCTTGCTTTCATTTTTGCTCTTTACTCCATCATTCTTGCTGTTTTGGTTGTTTTTGAGCTTGTTTGAAGTGTTGGAGTTGAGTTTGAAAGGTTACCAAAAGGGTACTCTTTCTACACTTTTATTTCATAACCTAAACTCTTCTCCTTTTCACTCTCTTTCTTTGGTATTCATACTGATTTTTAGAGGTTTAAAAGGGCTGAAAATCATGCTTTGAAGCTCCAAAAATGGAGGGATTAACCACCCCTCCTTATTCTTGTTTGTTAGCTTCAATTCTTATCTTTATTGCCTAGTTTTTCACCCTCTTTTCATGCATGTTTCACCTCTGATTTGCATGTATTTGGGACTGTTTTAAGGTTGTCTAAACTTTTCCATTTGGTTCATACCTTGTTAGATACATTTGAGGTCTCATAGTTGGCATACTTGTCGCTTAACATGCTTTCTTAGTTCATTTCACACGCTTTAAGGCTGAAATTTGCTAGTCAATCAATTAAGCCATATCTTTCATTCATGAGAATGGTTTCAACCAATTGAGTTCGCTCAATGCATGTAAGGGAGACCTACACTTAATGGCTTAATCTCTTTGGAGATTCATTGTCAACAGTGTAGTCTCCTTCGCATGTTTTGGAAGGACCTCTTGTTTGACATCACTTTTTGTTTAGAGGACTGAACATCACATTTGGACAAATAGACTAATGAATGACAAGGCCTAAAATAATTGGTTTAAAACTTGAATCAACACACTTAAAGAAAATGGCTAGAAAAGCTAGAACTTGGCCGGACGTCATGCCAAGTTCCTTGTGTCAAGGGTCATCAAACACCAATCCATGGTGTTCTTGATATCCTTGAAGCGTCTCAACTTCCTTTTTTGAGTTCATTCCATGAAAAAAAGAGAAGGGTGGTCTTTTGCATGACATTGATTGGTCCAAAATGACATCCGAGATCATCAAGCGATCATATCGCTCATTGATGGTTTTAGAGTCAATCCCAACCTTCTCTTGAAGCTCTTCTATGACAGAGAAAGAAGGAAGGACAAATAGAGCTTGAAAATGCTCTATCTGCACTGATTTCACCTCAGAGCATAGAAACAGAGTTTGCACCAAATCAATGCACGGCCGGCCCTCTATAGGCTTGGCCGGCCATCAAAATTGCACAGTCGGCCTTTGGTGTGTGGCCAGCAGTGCAATTTTGCAGAAACAAAAGCAGTGGCTGAAAGTGAAACAGAGGCAGTCTGGGGCAGACAGAGCAGTTTTCAGGCGATGCACATACAACCTCCATCCATCTTCCATCATGCTCGTATCAGATGCATTTGGCCGTTTAATTGTTTCATTAGCATAATTAATTATGTTGTAATATTTAATTAGTCTGATTAGTTGTAGCTAATTAGTTGATGTTGTAATATTGAATTAGCTTGGCCTAGTTAATTTCTTAAATTAATTAGCTTAGCTTAGCTTAGTTAGTTAGTTTATTCATTCAGACCCTCCTTCGCGAGGGTATAATGTTATAATAAGTGTGCGTGCGTGTGTATGTGTCTTCCAACCCCACGCCCTTCTCCCTTTTATTTAATCGCTTTTGATTGTTAGATTAAGGACATGTTTTGATTAGCATACCTTATGCTTGCATCCATTCATTCGTATCGCATGCACCGAGGCTCGGCACATCATTCTAACTGCATTGCCATTTCAATATCTTATTTGAATATGTGTTTAATCACATGTTATCAAATCAATCCATATGTCATATTAGTAGCCGAGTCTATTAATTGCATATTGCATGTGTTGCATTAGGCATCTTACATAGTTAAGAATCATGCATTATTTTCTAACTCATGTTTCCTAGCTTAGAGTACTAGGTGAGTTTTTATGCTTTAGCATACTTGCATGAATGTGAATGTTGTCATGATTAGCATGCTTGCCATGTGGCTATGTGTTTACTTGCTAAACTGCTTGAGTGTCTGTGGATGAAGACTTGTTATTTGAATTGGAACAATTCAACAAATGTAAGTTTTAAGCCCACTATGTTTGGTGGCAAATCTGCAATCTTTAAACCCACTTGAGATGGCAAATTCAAATCATTTTCGCAAAACAAACATGAGTTGAATTATTCCAAAATGAGCAAACTAGTCTATACTTGAATTGTTCCAAAATGAGCAAGCTAGCTTAATAATCAACAAGAGCACATAATGTTGATAAAAATCATATCATGATTA
Organism: Camellia sinensis; assembly: GCF_004153795.1. Lineage (NCBI taxonomy): Eukaryota > Viridiplantae > Streptophyta > Magnoliopsida > Ericales > Theaceae > Camellia > Camellia sinensis. The sequence goes on from NW_021027511.1 coordinate 619,248, forward strand.
GTAGAGGCCGATCTTTGATCGAGCGAGCGAGGGTGCTCAATTCATGATCTTCCTCTCTCGTACCTCAGTTTCCGAGCCGAGGCAACTTTGGTGATGATGGACACGTGGCCTTTGGCACGAGTCATGGGTTTCCTAAATTTATCCAAAATAAATATTTAGGTGGCGACTTTGTATCTGGCAAAGCAGTCCAATTTTGACATTTTTTATCCTAAAATCAATTTTCCAAAACGATTGCCGAATTTGGACTCTTTAGTGTTTATCAATTTCACATTGCACTTTTGGAATTAGATTTAGAACTGCGGGAGTCTGAACTGTAAGGCTTTCTTTCAAACCTTCCAAAAGGCGGGGCGTAGGAAAAGGCGAGCTACACCGATTAAAGGCGAAGAAATGGACGCCGAGATGAAGATCGCCAAAGTCAGACAACAGGAATGATCGGAAGTAGATTATGAAAAAAATCCCGGAGAAGGTGAATGGAACAATCACAGAGCTCGAAAAAGCTTGAGAATGGCGGACTGTAGAGAAAAAAAGTTTGAGCAGAGAGAAAACGAGAGAATGAGAAGTGAAAAGATGAAGAGAGCGAAGAGGGAGTTTTGTAAAAAATTTGAAAAGGCGGCAAACCATAATGAAATGCCTAGGACAACGTGCCTGTCAGGCGACGGGGGCAGAAATGACGTGACTTGATAGCGCTTGTCAAATGCGAACCAATAGCTATGGGACACGTGGAAGAAACGGTTGAAACGAACCATGCGTGGTAATTCATGCATAGTTAGAACTCTTGAAATTCTTGAAGTAATAAGGCAATAACCATAACTAGAGGAACGACCTCTGCTGGGACGTTTAAAGAACTTGATTCTTGGTTCTTGACCCTTGGTAAAGTGGACATTTCAGTCCTGGGTACTTGAAGCTGATGAAATGATCTCGGTCGTGAAAAAGAAATGAAATTTTAGCTGACATGCTATATGGGCAAACGATGTAGGTTCTATTATCTCAGGTTGCCGAGGTAATAAAACCTAGGGGCAGTTGTGGGGACGTATTTTGTGAATGATAGCACGTGGCTAAGGTGACGCCAAAGTGTCAGCCAAGGTGCCACATGTCTTGGTCATGCGCCGAGGTGGTCTCGGCTAGGACGAGGTTATCTGCGAAGATACTAAAATTCGAGATGAGCGGATAAGGGACAAGAGTCCTAGAACAAGGGAGGATCTCAGTCTGGATAAAGATAAGGCTCAAGAAGAGTTTACCTCTATCTAGATAAAGGTCCAGGATGAGCATTGAGCTTGAGTTCATTGAAGTGAGACTTCTAATAAGATCAGGTCATTGCTGGTTATAAAAGTAAGGCACCCTCGTGGGTATGAGGTAAGTTTTTTTTTTGGAGTTTAAGCATAATTTTTTTATCTTTAAAAGATATTGATTATTGACTTGATCGTCGGAGTGCCCCCGGGTGGATGAACCACTACCAGATTCTCATCTTCTTATACAAGTTGTTGGGCTAAATCTATTCTGCCAGTGCTCTCCAGCTGAGTTCCTCGTTTGGTTGTGTGGTCAAAAATCAGCACCCACAAGAAGTGTAAGAAATCTTTGCACTTTATTACAGTGAACCAAACACTACCTTAGAGTTTCATGTGACATTTATTCTAGAAGATTAAAACGTAGGGAAAAGGAAAACAGGGAAAGAAGCTTAATCAAACTACCAAATAAATAGTATGGAAGTAAACAACCTTTTTCCTTCCTCTAATCAATAATCAATTCGAAGACACTATAAGTCCAAATTCCAAGCTAATCTAAATTTGCAAAATTCCTTTCAATCTAGTACACCATCTTTATGGTAGTGATATTGTACATACAGTTGGTTGTTGGATGAGTTTTGGTCTAAAGTCTACCCCTTTTGGCACTAATTTTTTTGGCTAGGCACATCTTGTAAGAGAGAGGTTACATTGTAAAAAGAAAACATTGCATATGAAAAGGCTATATCCAATTGCAAGGATAAAATATAGGAAAAGTAGAAAGAAACAAATCTATTTAGGACTAAGTTCCAAGTCAGAGTTAAAGACCCAAAATTTATTTTGAAGTGTTGTTTTTACATTTTTTTTTTTTTTTTGTGGTAAGAAAGGTACTTTAGATTGCTTGAACATAAGTTGTCTAAATTAGCAGTTAACTGAACTCTACAAAGAGTTAAACACACCCATGTGTGGCTAAACAACTAACAAAGTCAAACTCTAAACAACCAACAAATACTTTCATCAAATCAAACTCAACCACTCCAACCTCACAATTCCAGAAGCTATGAAATTTTTCTTTTCTTTTCTTTTTTTCAATAATCAAACACCCAGAAAAGCTACACACAAAGATTGGTTAAAAAAAAAAAAAAAAAAAAGTAATGATAGAAAAAATCCAAAAAAACAACAAATTTGACTATCCAAGCCTACAAAAAAAAGTTGAGAGCTTTATTCGCTAAATAACAATTTCTAGCAACGCATAAAACATACGTTCAAAAACTTCAATCCCATCCCATTTAGACTATAACTTTATAGTTTCTGAAAATCTATATAAATATAACAAATGGCTAGTGTAGATTACCGATATAAGTAGAACATGTCCCTAAGAACTTGAAACACTTTTAAATAGGACATATCCCAAAAATATCTGATTTCCTGATTATAAATTCCAAGAGATGAGAGAAAACGACAAAGAAAAATAACCGATTACCATTATTCATTCATAATCAACAATGATTCAAAATACAACTATAACCTGCTCAATCCATTTCAAAAGCATAACAACAAACTAAGCATCACTGTAACAATGTAATAAATATATTTTTTTTTAAAAAGTTCCAATGTAACAATCAATTTTCAAAATAAACTAAAATAGTGTAAAACAATAACCACAGTAATTAATTTATTGCTGAATTTCAGCCTATATTATGGAAATACTTAAAGTTAGCCTACATCATTGTAATACTGTAAAATAGATTTAGTTCATTCCTTATTTATTCTAAGACGTTCAGTATATATACTCTGAATAGTAATGAAATATGCAATTCATATTGTTCAATATCAAAGTTTTTAAGGTATCAGAGCACTACTTGCTCTAAGCAAGCTGTCTCTTCCTTCCTCTCTCTTCATTCTATTATTCCTCTTCACGTTCAGTGAAACCCAAACCGTGTCAAATAACTCATCCTCCTCTTCATTTGACATTCAGATTGTTGCTACTGCTAGAAACAATTCTACTCAAACCTCTTTTATTATCTCCATTAATGCCTCATCTCTCATACCATTTAAACTTTCCAAATGAGGCAATTATCCCTCCTAGAAAGCTCAGTTCTCCAACCTCCTATACGGATATGACTTGTTAGGCTATGTGGATAGCTTCTTTCCCTGTCCGCCCAAGACCAAAATCGTATCTAAATCTACCACTCAAGAAGCTAATCCGAGTCACAAACTCTGGCATTGTCAAGATCAATTGATTCTGCTTGCTATTCAAACTTCTATGTCAGGATCGGTGATCGCCCTTGTCAACCATTCCAAAACTGCTGCTAAAGCATGGTCGAAACTTGAGACATCATTTGCCAATCACTCAAGCACTCACAAACTAACTCTTCTTAACACTCTCATGAATGTGACTAAAGAAGACAAGCTAGTAGCAGATTATTTGCAAACTCTCAAGGGTATTATGGACGATCTTACCATGGTTGGACACATACTAAGTGATAAAGAGGTAATTCACTACACACTCAATGGTCTTGGCTCTGAATTTAAAGAAATAGTAGCTGCAATAAGGGCTTATGATTCACCGTTGTCATATGAAAAACTCTATGAAGAATTGGTGGATCACAAAATCTACCTCAAGCGTGAAGAAACCAAGTGAGTGAGTCTCCTAATCACTGCTCAATTTAATCAAAAGAACTTTAAGGGCAAATGGGTTCAATCAGGTGGTGGCCAATCTCACTACAAAGGCCCTACTGGAAATTTTGGCAATAAAAATTATCCAAATATTCAAAATGATCCAGGCAATCACTTTGTCAACAAGAAACTTCATGGCAACCATCCCAATTACCAAGGCAACCAACAAGCTTCACAACAAGGCTTGTCAACTATGTGACAAGGTTGGCCACACAGCCAAACTGTGTCGGTCTCGTCTCCCTCCTTATCTCAAGTAAAATTGGCCACAAGCCCACTACACGGCTAGTGATCATAGTGGATCCATTAATCCTACCAACAACTAGGTTGTTGATTCTGGAGCATCGCATCACATCACCTCTGACCTCCAGAACTTGTCACTTACTCAGAGTATGGTGGTAATGAAGATATTATGATAAGTGACGGCAACGGTATTCCAATCACTCATATTGGTTCTACTACAATCAATTCAAAAGATTCCACTTTCAATTTAAATAACGTTTTCTATGCTCTTCATATTAAAAAAAAAATTCTCTCTGTTTCCCAATTCTGCTCTCGTAATAATACTTCAATTGAATTTCCTACTTTTTTTTCTTGTGAAGGATCTGAGCACGGGGGCCTCCTTGGTTCGAGGTCGGAATAATGGACACATCTATGAATGGCCCACTCTATCCCAACATCCTACTGCTCTTCTTAGGACTATTGTCTCCATGGATCATTGGCATCATCACCTCGGTTATCCCTCAGTTCAAGTTCTTCGCAAAATTGTATCCAATCAATCCTTGCATGTATCGTCTCTGGAGTCATTAAGTTCTCATTATAACTCTTGTCTCGGCAATAAAAGCCACAAGTTACCGTTTGGTCTCTCCACTGTGTCCTGCACTCAACCTCTTGAGATACTCTATACGGATGTTTAAGGACCTTCTCCCATTACGACATTTGATAAATTTTGTTATTATATTATTTTTGTGGATTATTTCACCAAATACACCTGGTTCTATCCTATGAAATTGAAATCTGATATTTACCATGTATTTGACAAATTTCAGAAAGTTGTTGAGAATTATTTTCAAACCAAAATAAAGACTGTTTACTCAGATTGTGGTGCTGAATTCCAAGGTCTAAGTCATAAACTTTATTCATGTGGTATTTAACACTTAAAATCCCCACCATATACTCCGGAGCTTTGTCGGTACCGCTGAATGCAAACACTGCCATATTGTTGAAACTGGACTCACACTTCTTCATCAAGCTTCCATGCCTCTTCGGTTCTGGTCCCTTGCCTTTGCCACCGCTGTGTTCCTTATCAATTGAATGCCCACCTCTATTCTCCACTTCCAATCCTCATATCAACTTATCTTCAAAACTTCTCCACACTACCAGAAATTAAAAGTTTTTGGTTGTCTCTGTTAACCTTGGCTCCGTTCCTACGCTAAGCATAAACTAGACCCATGATCCAAGTCTTGTGTTTTTGTTGGTTACTCTCTTGAACATAACGCGCATTATTGTCTCGAACTCTCTACTAGTCATCTATTCGTGTCCCGCCACGTTGTTTTCGTTGAGTCTATTTTTCCTTTTCATAACAATTCTCCACATGATGCCATAGTTTTTGGAGATACCCTCCATCAATGGACTTTCCCATCTACTAACTCTCCTTCCCATTTTACAACCCCCCAGCCACTATCATCAATTAGTCCAATCCTAGTTGACTCTCTTACCTTACCCAATCCACAACATCCTCTCCCTGCATCTGCTACTCCTAGCAGTTCTTCAAGCACCACACCACATTCTTCTCCACCCATGACTCTTCCAAACCATAGCTCATCCTCACCATGCCCAATCTCGCACTCATCTTCTCCTATACCCACATCTTCCTCGATGCCCTTCCCCGTGAACGCCCATTCATCTCAATGGTCCAACATTTTGCTCGCTAATGATGTCTCCGCCCTTGGTTCATCACAGGTAAGTCCTCCTACTCTCTCTCCCTATATCTCCTCTACCATATCACCTCTACCCACACCACCTCCACAACTGTATCACATGGTTACTCGCTCCAAAAATAAAATCTTTCGACCCAAACAAATCCTTGATCTGCATGCCCAAGCAAAAATCATCGAACCCTCCGCAGCTACTCAAGCACAAAAACTTCCACATTGGCGCACAACCATGTGTGATGAATATGATGCTCTCTTTTAGAACCACACATGGACACTCATCCCACCATATCTCTCCCAAAATGTTGTTGGCTTGAAATGGGTTTTTAGAATTAAAAGGAACCCAGATGGTACCGTTACCCGCTACAAGGCACGCCTTGTCACAAAAGGGTTTCATCAGCGCCCTGGCCTAGATTTCCATAATACATTCAGTCCGGTTGTCAAACCAACGACTATTTGTATCATTCTAACACTTGTCGTGGTTCACCAATGGCCTCTTCGCCAATTAGATATCAACAATGCTTTTTTGCAACGAACACTTCATAATGATGTTTTTATGCTGCAACCATAGGGATTTGTTCATCCACAATTCTCGTCTCATGTGTGCAAGCTTCACAAAGTTGTTTATGGACTCCGTCAAGCCCCTCGAGCTGGGTACCAAGAATTGCGCCAATTTCTACTTCACATTGGCTTCCTTAACTCCAAATCTGACAGCTCCCTCTTCATTTTTGGTCACCCTAGCTATGTGATCTATCTTCTGGTGTATGTTGACGATATCATTGTTACTGGTTCAGTCCCGAAACAAGTTCAACATTTCATTCTTCAACTTTCCATTATGTTCTCTCTCAAAGACTTAGGGAACCTAAGCTGCTTCTTAGGTGTTGAAGCAGTTCATACATCTTCAGGGCTCTTTCTCACACAACAAAAATATGTCTCTGATCTTCTTGTCAAGAGCAAGATGCTCGACGCTAAAGAAGTCAGCACCCTTCTCAATCCCTCTGACACTCTCCAATTGAATGATGGTAGTGCTTCCTTTGATGCCACTTCCTATCGTCAAGTTCTTGGGTCCTTGACAAACTCTCATAGTTTATACATCGGCCAACCACTACTCATTATGCTGCTATGAAACGTCTTCTTCGATATCTCAAAGGTACTCTCACTCATGGTCTACTCATTCGCTACCGTTTTTCCTTGAAACTTCATGCCTTTGCAGATGCGGATTGGGCTGGCAATCCTGATGATCGTACCTATACCACCGCCCATGTTGTCTTTCTTGGCTCTAATCCTATCAGCTGGAGCTCCAAGAAACAAAAAATAGTGGCGTTATTATCTACAGAAGCAGAGTATCGGGCCATTGCCTCCACTGCAGCCAAAGTCAACTGGATCATGAATCTCCTTGGAGAATTGCATGTCAACTTCTCCCCACCAACGATTTACTGTGACAATGTGAGTGCCACTTATCTTTGTGCTAATCCCGTGTTTCACTCTCGCATGAAACATGTAGCTATTGATTTTCATTTTGTTCACGACCAAGTCTCCAACAACAAGCTTTGTGTTGCTCATGTTCATACTGTTTATCAACTTGTGGACTCTCTTACAAAGCCTCATGCCCGAAAATAGTTTCTCTCTCATCGTTCCAAGATTGGCATCTTTGACAGAAGCTCATTCTTGTGAGGAGATGTAAAGCAATAACCACTGTAATTAAGTTATTGCTTAATTTCAGCCTATATTATGGAAATACTTAAAGTTAGCCTACATCATTGTAATACTGTAGAATATATTTAGTTCATGCCTTATTTATTCTAAGATGTTCAATATATGTACTCCTCTAAATAGTAATGAAATATGTAATTCATATTGTTCAATATCAAAGTTTTTAAATAGATATGTAACGATATAAAATGAAATGAAATGAAATGATGGGTGTTGAAGGTGGAGTTGGGGAGGAGGCTTTGAGCGAGGGAGCTACATATTAGAACCAGTGGGGTGTGGGGAGTATTTTTTGGCTAAATGTCATATAAGACTTTGTATTTTCCTATCTTCATTTTGGTTTTCCCTTTTTGCTTGACACATTTTCAACTTGGAACATGAAACTCATCACTTTTGCAACAGGTATTCATCGGACTAGACGAAACAATTGCATATAGTTCTCTAGTTGTGCGTAAACTTGGTGCTTTACCCATTTCTTGAAAAACCATATTTTTTACTTAAGGTTATATTAATCGCTAAAATCAGATGACTTAAATTTTGCTCTTTTTTTTTTTTCAATACATACGTAGGTTTTCTATAGCCAAATAAATTTTTAAAATAGTATAAGCAAAAAGCCACAACTATATAAGAAGCACAAAAGCAAGACAATCCATCTCAATTATCATAATCCTATTTACCAGATTAATAAGTGATATTGATTACTTGGAAGTAGAAAAATGAAAGAAAAAAATAGGAAAAAAACAACCCATTATTGGATTATTAATAGGAAAAATAGCCCCAAATGTTTAATTTCTCGATTGATCCCTAAAATCAATCCATTTCAATTATAGCTTACTTAATACAATTAAACTTGCTTAATACATTCATAATCAAAAGCATGAACAACAAAATAATTCAAAAATTATAACCTGCTTAATATGGATTTATGGGCAAATAATTCAAAAGCATGAACAACAACAATGTAACAATCAATTTGCTTGACAAAATATGACATGCTTAACACAGTCCACAACAACACAAAAATGAAATGAAATTAAATGAAATGAGAGGGAGCTTTGGGTGAGGGATTGCAGGAGCAACATATGGGTATGGAGAGGGAGCTTCAGGTGAGGGAATAAGAGAGTGGAGAGTTGAGAGTGGAGAGTTTCAGGTGGGGTTAGGAAGGGGTTTTGGGCAGGGTTAGGAAGGTAGGGGGCGGGGGGGGGGGGGGGGGAGGAAAGTTGGAGGCTTTGAGGGAAAAGAGCTCCAAAGGTAAATACCATAATAGAATGAGCTTTTGCAGATCTACCATGCATAAATGCTATGACAACGGTCTTGTAAGAGAGAGGCCTTACTTGAAAGTGAACGATCTTTCCACTACCGACGACAACCACCGAAACAACGAAGAGTCCAGTGAAAAGAGAGTAAAAGAGAGAAACAGTGATGAAGAAATGGGTTTGAATACAACCACTGAACTAAAGCAATGAAGAACCAAGTGAAGAGGGTGTAAGAGAGAGAAACATGATGATGAAATGAGCTTGAAATTTTGGACGGTGAAGAGAGAGCAAGAGAATGGGTTTAAAATGTTTTGAACTTTCAAGCCTATAGGCTATATCTAACGATGAAGGTAAAAAGACACAAAATCTCAAATTAATCTCAATCTTCAAATCCATTGCCACCTAAGATACATGTCCTATCTAGATTCAAAAGCATAGTTGTTTTGTTATATAGATGTGTCGATGACGTGGCACCTGCGTGTTGATAAGTTGGCAATGATGTGGAATATGTGTGGCACAAAATGTGCAGCTGACGTGTCATTGAACTAACAAATCTTTTTTGCTTTAGAATATTCTAACAGAACATTCTCTCCCATCATGGGAACAATACATGGGTCATTGGATAAGACAAGTAATGTGTGTGGTTTAACAAGCTAAAATTCAAGGTGTGCATAAGAGTGCGTCAGACCTCTGTTTGTTTCGATTTTTGCACCTGTGAACTCCTTGGAATGGGAAGAATGGCTTGATGGGGTTCCACTATGGTACCCAAAAGTGATATTTGGGCACCATACATGAAAACAATTTTGAATCATTAGATTGAAATCTTTAAATCTTAACCATCCAAAATCAAAACAAGTTAAAAAATAAATTTAAAAAAAAAAGCTTGTTACCACCGGTCAATACACTCTCTCTAATGGTATTGTTTTTTGTTTCTCCGTACTCTCTTCTCTCTCTCTCTATCTCTACTGTGTTCTTCTATCTCTATACTCTCTTCTCTCTCTCTTTACTGTGTGAGGGTTTCTACAAGCCCTTCTCTCTCACACCTGACCGGCCTCTCATCGCCTCGATCCCATTGTTCCACCACCACCGACGCAACCCCGCCTTGATTCTGGCCACTCTTTTGCCCTGAAGATCGTCGACAAGACCAGAAGCTCTGTTCAATGGCTACTTGTGATAGGAACAAGAAGAAAAGGGTTTGCATTCTAAACATTTTTTTTTCCTTTTGGAACCTTTAAACTGGTTTTCTTTTGTTCAATGGCTTCCTCCGACTTGTTCATGGCTTTTGGAGTGAATATGCAACTGTATTATTGCAATCCCAAGTCTTCCTTTTTTGTTTTTTTTTTGATTTTTTTTGGGTTCAAAATCATCTGGAAGTGGTCCTGTTTTTTTTTTGTCTTAAAAATCAAAGACAAAAGTGGGTGAGTTGGCTTTATTTTTTTGGTTTCTCTACTTTCGAAACCTTTTTTTTTTCTTTTCTGATTTTTTTGTTCAAAATCAAAGACAAAAGTAGGTGGGTAATTTGGCTTTATTTTTTTTTGAATTTCTCTGTTTTTTAAACCTTTTTTTTTCCTGATTTTTTTTTTTAGTGAAAATGAATGACAAAAGTAGATGGGTAAGTAGATGGATAGAGTAAAAATCATATATATATATATATATATTGATTTTTTTAAAAAAAAATTATTTTTGTATGGTATTTTTTTGAATTTTTAGTATGTGGTTGGAGGTGGCGTTTTTTTTCCCTCAATCCCCAAATCTTTCTAGAATATTGGGTATATGGTTGTCTCATATGCTTTGCAGTTTGTTTGGTTATGGGTATGAATTTTGTGTTGTCTCATATGTTGTGTTACTTATTTTTTAAAGTAAAGATGGTTCATGGTCCATATGTATTTTTTATGTTCTTTCTTTCTTTTTTTTCTGTTCTTTATCATTTATGCACCTAATTGTTTTTGGAATGGAAGGACTTGAATGGTTGACAAATTGTCCCATTCACTACTAGAAAAGGGGCTTTATGACATTGAATTTTTTGCGACGACTTAAAAACCGTGGCAAATAACAAGCTTTTGCAATAGTAAAAAACTTCATCACTAAATATAATTTTTTGCGATGGAAATAATCCATTGCAAAAAAGAAGATAATAAAAAATGATATTTTTAGTAATGGGTAACCCATTACGTCACAAAAGACGCAACATATGCAATGGTACGTTACTTCCGTCGCATAGCAATGTTTTATGCTTCAGTTTGATTTGATTTTAAATTTTATAAAATCATAAATAATAATTTGATCTTTGATTTATTCTGAAATCTAATCATGCACCTCTCTAATTTGACAAGTTATTTGGTAATTTTTGAGCAATGTTCCACATCATTTTGAGGTGATACTTATCTAATTATCTTTCAAAACTAACTAAAAAATATTAAGTGTTACTATTTTAATTAATAAAAATCATATTATGACATTTGTAATTTTTCATTTTCGAGCAACATGTCTGATTAATTAAATGAAATTAACAAAAATCACTATTGGAGAAAGGTGAAAATCCTCTTAGTTAGGGGTGGACAAATATCCACAAGATCTATCAAAATCGAATTGACCAACTAATCTATCACAAAATAAATGATTTTAATGGTTTAAATGGATAGATGCAGATGGTTTTTCCTCAATCAGCCTAAATTCGAATGGACTATAGATATGGAAAGTCACTGCACCTAATTCGATTTGCTTACACTTTTAAAAAATGATGTTATATTTTTCTCTTAATCCCCAAATCTTTCTAGAATATTGGGTATATGGTTGTCTCATATGCTTTGCAGTTTGTTTGGTTATGGGTATGAATTTTGTGTTGTCTCATATGGTTTGTTACTTATTTTTTTTTAAAGTAATGGTGGTCCCATTTGTAATTTTTATGTTTTTTGTTTCTTTTTCTTATTTTTTTCTTTATCATTTATACACTTTGTTTGTTTTTGGAATGGAGGGACATGAATGGTTGACAAATTGTCCCATTCACTACTAGAAAAGGGGCTTTATGACATTGAATTTTTTGCGACGACTTAAAAACCGTGGCAAATAACAAGCTTTTGCAATAGTAAAAAACTTCATCACTAAATATAATTTTTTGCGATGGAAATAATCCATTGCAAAAAAGAAGATAATAAAAAATGATATTTTTAGTAATGGGTAACCCATTACGTCACAAAAGACGCAACATATGCAATGGTACGTTACTTCCGTCGCATAGCAATGTTTTATGCTTCAGTTTGATTTGATTTTAAATTTTATAAAATCATAAATAATAATTTGATCTTTGATTTATTCTGAAATCTAATCATGCACCTCTCTAATTTGACAAGTTATTTGGTAATTTTTGAGCAATGTTCCACATCATTTTGAGGTGATACTTATCTAATTATCTTTCAAAACTAACTAAAAAATATTAAGTGTTACTATTTTAATTAATAAAAATCATATTATGACATTTGTAATTTTTCATTTTCGAGCAACATGTCTGATTAATTAAATGAAATTAACAAAAATCACTATTGGAGAAAGGTGAAAATCCTCTTAGTTAGGGGTGGACAAATATCCACAAGATCTATCAAAATCGAATTGACCAACTAATCTATCACAAAATAAATGATTTTAATGGTTTAAATGGATAGATGCAGATGGTTTTTCCTCAATCAGCCTAAATTCGAATGGACTATAGATATGGAAAGTCACTGCACCTAATTCGATTTGCTTACACTTTTAAAAAATGATGTTATATTTTTCTCTTAATCCCCAAATCTTTCTAGAATACTAGGTATATGGTTGTCTCATATGCTTTGCAGTTTGTTTGGTTATGGGTATGAATTTTGTGTTGTCTCATATGGTTTGTTACTTATTTTTTTTTAAAGTAATGGTGGTCCCATTTGTAATTTTTATGTTTTTTGTTTCTTTTTCTTATTTTTTTCTTTATCATTTATACACTTTGTTTGTTTTTGGAATGGAGGGACATGAATGGTTGACAAATTGTCCCATTCACTACTAGAAAAGGGGCTTTATGACATTGAATTTTTTGCGACGACTTAAAAACCGTGGCAAATAACAAGCTTTTGCAATAGTAAAAAACTTCATCACTAAATATAATTTTTTGCGATGGAAATAATCCATTGCAAAAAAGAAGATAATAAAAAATGATATTTTTAGTAATGGGTAACCCATTACGTCACAAAAGACGCAACATATGCAATGGTACGTTACTTCCGTCGCATAGCAATGTTTTATGCTTCAGTTTGATTTGATTTTAAATTTTATAAAATCATAAATAATAATTTGATCTTTGATTTATTCTGAAATCTAATCATGCACCTCTCTAATTTGACAAGTTATTTGGTAATTTTTGAGCAATGTTCCACATCATTTTGAGGTGATACTTATCTAATTATCTTTCAAAACTAACTAAAAAATATTAAGTGTTACTATTTTAATTAATAAAAATCATATTATGACATTTGTAATTTTTCATTTTCGAGCAACATGTCTGATTAATTAAATGAAATTAACAAAAATCACTATTGGAGAAAGGTGAAAATCCTCTTAGTTAGGGGTGGACAAATATCCACAAGATCTATCAAAATCGAATTGACCAACTAATCTATCACAAAATAAATGATTTTAATGGTTTAAATGGATAGATGCAGATGGTTTTTCCTCAATCAGCCTAAATTCGAATGGACTATAGATATGGAAAGTCACTGCACCTAATTCGATTTGCTTACACTTTTAAAAAATGATGTTATATTTTTCTCTTAATCCCCAAATCTTTCTAGAATACTAGGTATATGGTTGTCTCATATGCTTTGCAGTTTGTTTGGTTATGGGTATGAATTTTGTGTTGTCTCATATGGTTTGTTACTTATTTTTTTTTAAAGTAATGGTGGTCCCATTTGTAATTTTTATGTTTTTTGTTTCTTTTTCTTATTTTTTTCTTTATCATTTATACACTTTGTTTGTTTTTGGAATGGAGGGACATGAATGGTTGACAAATTGTCCCATTCACTACTAGAAAAGGGGCTTTATGACATTGAATTTTTTGCGACGACTTAAAAACCGTGGCAAATAACAAGCTTTTGCAATAGTAAAAAACTTCATCACTAAATATAATTTTTTGCGATGGAAATAATCCATTGCAAAAAAGAAGATAATAAAAAATGATATTTTTAGTAATGGGTAACCCATTACGTCACAAAAGACGCAACATATGCAATGGTACGTTACTTCCGTCGCATAGCAATGTTTTATGCTTCAGTTTGATTTGATTTTAAATTTTATAAAATCATAAATAATAATTTGATCTTTGATTTATTCTGAAATCTAATCATGCACCTCTCTAATTTGACAAGTTATTTGGTAATTTTTGAGCAATGTTCCACATCATTTTGAGGTGATACTTATCTAATTATCTTTCAAAACTAACTAAAAAATATTAAGTGTTACTATTTTAATTAATAAAAATCATATTATGACATTTGTAATTTTTCATTTTCGAGCAACATGTCTGATTAATTAAATGAAATTAACAAAAATCACTATTGGAGAAAGGTGAAAATCCTTTGAGGATAAATTGATAAGAGACTATTTGTTTCATCGTAGTAAATTGGAAAGGTTCTATTTCTTTCAAGAAATATTTTCTTTTAAGAAATATTTTCTTTTATGTTTCATGTATTTATATTGTCACATTGACATGTATCACTTAATTAATATGATAGTGAAATTCTTATTAACTTTGATATTCAACATGGAACGCGCAAAAACATATGGACATTAGATCGTGGTTGTTGGCTTGATGGACAAGTAAGTAGTAAACCATTGCTCAAATGAATTTATAATGTACAAGATAATTGCATTTATTGATGAGTTTTTGTTTCTTAGATAATTACTTTAGTTGCTTTGCAATTTACATTAAAGCAAAAGGATCGTATCCCAGATGCGAAATATCCAGCGTGGTATCTACCTACATATTTTTCGGTAATTTACTTATGCATTTTACAATTAAAAGCATTTGACTGCATAGTTTGTGTTATTGATATTTATACTAATTTTTATGAGTTGTAGCAACATATTTTGCAACACAAGGTTCATAAGCCAAACATGCTCAAGTCCTATTTTGGAACAAAACGGTACACGGGAAAAAATTGAATCATGTGAAAGGGTATTGATTTGTTATTATCTCACTTTACTTTTGTTTAATATGTTAATGAATATGATAGTGCTGATTATTGATTTAATATAGGTGTACATTCCAATTAATGATGCGGGTGAACATTGATATATGTGTGTGGTATACATGCGACAACAAGTGGTATATATCCTTGATCCGTATATATTAAGAAGAAGTAGAACTCGGCCAACTCAAGTAAAAAAAGTGGTATACATCCTTGTACAATGTCGTTATTTGTATTTTGTATTGCATGTTTTCCTACTAATTAGTTATGACTTATTGGGAATTCAGTACAAGAATGCATATACAAATAAAATTACCGAGTTTCCAATTAGAACACTTGAATGGCTTCCACAACAAAGTAATGGCTATAATTGTGGAATTCATGTCATCAAGTATTTTGAATTGGTGCAATTTATTGATTCCGAAGCTTGTTTGCTTCAATTTGACTCGTGGGATGCTAGACAAAGATTAGCACTGGGCTTAGTTTGAGATGCAAACAATAAAATTGGGTCAAGAGTGATAGAATTGGCTTGTGATAGATAATTGTCATGTATCATTGATGTTGTTGCATGTTCATACTTGAATTATGTGAATTTCAACTGAATTTGTTTTGGGGAGGATGTAAAGCAAATGGATTTTAATCGTATGATTTTTGTCGTTTTTTAGTAATTTGGATTTGGATTGTACATGGGCAGGGTTTGAATTAATTATGACTTACCACTTTGTTATACTTCAATGACTCCACTTACTATTTCATTATTCTTTACTTACCATTTTATTCAACCATACTTACTAGTTAAAAAGACTTTACTTACAAGTTTATTAGACTTAACTTACAACTCAAATAAGCTTCACTTACTACCACTCAAATAAATTCCACTTACTACTTTATTACTCTTTGCTTACTATTTTATTCAATCATACTTACTAGTTAAAAAGACTCTACTTACAAGTTTATTAGACTTAACTTACAACTCAAATAAGTTTCACTTACTACCACTCAAATAAATTCCACTTACTACTTTATTACTCTTTGCTTACTATTTTATTCAATCATCCTTACTAGTTAAAAAGACTCTACTTACAAGTTTGTTAGACTTAACTTACAACTCAAATAAGCTTCACTTACTACCACTCAAATAAATTCCACTTACTACTTTATTACTCTTTGCTTACTATTTTATTCAATCATACTTACTAGTTAAAAAAGACTCTACTTACTAGTTTATTAGACTTAACTTACCACTCAAATAAGTCTCACTTACTACCACTCAAATAAATTTCACTTACTACTTTATTACTCTTTGCTTACCATGTTATTCAACCATACTTACTACTTAAAAAGACTCTTCTTACTAGTTTATTAGACTTAACTTACCACTCAAATAAGTCTCACTTACTATCACTCAAATAAATTTCACTTACTACTTTATTACTCTTTGCTTACCATGTTATTCAACCATACTTACTACTTAAAAAGACTCTACTTACTAGTTTATTAGACTTTACTACTCAAATAAGTCTCACTTACTACCACTCAAATAAACTCCACTTACTACTTTATTACTCTTTACTTACCATTTTATTCAATCTTACTTACTAGTTAAAAAGACTCTACTTACTAGTTTATTAGACTTAACTTACCACTCAAATAAGTCTCACTTACTACCGCTCAAATAAATTTCACTTACTACTATATTACTCTTTGCTTACCATGTTATTCAACCATACTTACTGCTTAAAAAGACTCTACTTACTAGTTTTTCCTGACATAAATAACACTTGCTCGGATTTTATTTGTTCGCGAAATTTGAAAAATATGGCACGAGTAAATATATCAGCTGCATGTCTTTCAATCCTTTTCATACCTGTAGAAAGAATAGGAGTGGTATTCTCAGTTTCGGATTGTGCCTTAGCTTCGTTATGGCGAAGTCTTGCAAGTGCTCTATCATATGCCCTTACAAATTCAAAGAGCCTTAGGCGCACCTTTAGGAATCGATTCAAAAATGCATTCATACTCTTACAACGTTGCGTGCTTTTTGCACCAGCAAAGAAATGTCCATGGAGGTATGCTTCAGCCCATAGAGTACGCTTGCAATATACATATGCAATCCACTTGTTATTATGACGGCCATACTTGTCTACAAAGTTCTTCCACTCTAATTCAAACATTTCTTGTGTACATTGCATTGACATGCATTTTTCAAAGCTATGAAGAAATCCTTCTATGTGGATATTGGAAAGAGCATTCATTTTAAGATGCCATTTACATAATCGATGTCGAGCAGTAGGCATAACTGTTTTGATTGCTCTACACATGGCCTTATCCCCGTCAGTGATTACGGACAAAGGCATCTTGTGATCCATCGCATCAAGAAATTTCTCTAACACCCATATGTATGTCTCTACTGTCTCGGAAGCTAACAGTGCACACCCAAAAACAGTCGTTTGAAAGTGGTTGCTCACACCTTGTAGTATCACAAAAGGTTTGTTGTACGCATTTGTCCGATACGTAGTATCAAACATCAACACATCACCAAAATACAGATAATCTGTTCGAGATCCACCATCAGTCCAAAACAAATTATTTAATCGATTTTCTTCATCTACATCATATTTATAATAAAACATTGGATCTTGCTCTTCTTTACCACATAAGTAAGCCAAAGCACCTTCTGCGTCACCATCGACAACTTGCACTCTACGCTCAGTCCCAAAATGGTTGTACATGTCCTTCTGTATGAACCCAACATTCTCATAACCACCTGCTTGTTGTGCAGCAAAGTCCATAATGTGACTTGTCCTCATACCAATATGATGCATTGCATTGCCTTGTGCCTTGTCGGCACTCGTAACATTCCGGTGTGAGCGAAGAAATTGAACACCAAGAGGCCCTATCATGGAATGATTGTGCTCCTTGAAAAATTCATTCACTTCATATTTGGAAGTACTCCGATTGTATTTGATACGAAAACAAGCACGACAACCAACTCTAGTTAATTGTTTTGGTTCTCTTTTACGTTCTTCAACCTCAAGGTATTTGGATTGTCTGTATCCTTCTTTTGAACATACCCAACTCCTTGATATAACCATATTATTCTTGTCCTTATACAATTGATCCCTTCGAATACTAAAGCCTTTCACCTTAGCATACGAATTATAAAATCTTTCTCCGTTTTCTTCTGAATCAAATGTCATTTCAAACACATCCTTTTCAGTTAATTCATCTAGACGCTTAATATCTCTTTCGGTTGGAATATTATTAGAATTGACGATATCATCTTCATTATGAATATTATACTCACCATCATTACCGTCATCATCAACTAGTTCATATATAATGTTATTCTTGTTTTGCTCAGTGTTGTCTTCCATCTGCAATAAGCATAAACAAATTAATTAAGAAAAAGCAAGTAGAAAATGGTAAGTAAAATACTAGGTGGTAAAATAGATGGTAAGTGGTAAGTTGAGTCACAAAGAGTTGCTAGTAGAATGAGAATGAATGGCAAGTGTTGTGTTTTTGAATGATAATTAAACTCATTTAAACCACACTTACTACTCAATGAGACTGTACTTACTACTTTATCAAACTTGACTTACCACTCATTTGAATCACACTTACAATTCAATAAGACTCTACTTATTAGGTGGTAAAATGGATGGTAAGTGGTAAGTTGAGTCACAAAGAGTTGCTAGTAGAATGAGAAGGAATGGCAAGTGTTGTGTTTTTGAATGATAATTAAACTCATTTAAACCACACTTACTACTCAATGAGACTGTACTTACTACTTTATCAAACTTGACTTATCAGCCATTTAAACCGCACTTACTAGTCAATGAGACTGTACTTACTACTCTATCAGAATTACACTTACTACTCAATGAGACTCTACTTACTACTTTATCAAACTTGACTTACCACTCATTTGAATCACACTTACAATTCAATAAGACTCTACTTATTAGGTGGTAAAATGGATGGTAAGTGGTAAGTTGAGTCACAAAGAGTTGCTAGTAGAATGAGAATGAATGGCAAGTGTTGTGTTTTTGAATGATAATTAAACTCATTTAAACCACACTTACTACTCAATGAGACTGTACTTACTACTTTATCAAACTTGACTTATCAGCCATTTAAACCACACTTACTAGTCAATAAGACTGTACTTATTACTTTATCAAACTTGATTTACCACTCATTTGAATCACACTTACTACTCAATGAGACTATACTTCATACTTTATCAAACTTGACTTACCATTCATTTGAATTACACTTATTACTCAATGAGACTCTACTTACTACTTTATCAAACTTGACTTACCATTCATTTGAATTACACTTATTACTCAATGAGACTCTATTTACTACTTTATCAGAATTACCTTATCATCATTCCATGAGATCCTTTTTTCCTGATTTATATTGTTTGTTGGACTATTATACCCTTATGTCTATTGTT
>NW_021027511.1:638821-741452 GCF_004153795.1 Camellia sinensis
TGGTTTAAATGAGTGGTAAGTAAGTCTGATAAAATAGTAAGTATGGTTTAAATGAGTAGTTTCCAACTTACTACAACAACTAAACACAGTTATACTTGATATGGTTGTACTTACTATTTCACATAACTACACTTACCATTCAAACATTAATAAAATGCACCTAACCTCTAAAATAAATATAAAATTTATAAAATAGAATTTAAGAAAAAAATAAACAAAATAAATTTGAATTCTAAACATTTTATTATAATTTATTACATTTTATGAAATATGATTTTTTATTTATTTATCTACTTAATAGCAATAAATGAAACCTAATTTCCTTTTCATTTATCACACTTGAAAATAATAAATGCAATTAATAAGAAATATAAGTAATAAAATATAGAAAAAATTATAATTTATTTGAGGATTCCATGAAATAAATTATAATTTTTTCTATATTTTATTACTTATATTTCTTATTAATTGCATTTATTATTTTCAAGTGTGATAAATGAAAAGGAAATTAGGTTTCATTTATTGCTATTAAGTAGATAAATAAATAAAATATCATATTTCATAAAATGTAAAAATTATAATAAAATGTTTAGAATTCAAATTTATTTTGTTTATTTTTTTCTTAAATTCTATTTTATAAATTTTATATTTATTTTAGAGGTTAGGTGTATTTTATTAATGTTTGAATGGTAAGTGTAGTTATGTGGAATAATTACAACTATATCAAGTAGTAAATGTGTTTTGTTGTTGTAATAAATTGAAAAACACTCATTTAAACCATACTTACTATTTTATCAGACTTACTTACCACTCATTTAAACCACATTTATTACTCAATGAGACTCTATTTATTATTTTATCAGACTTGACTTACTACTCATTTAAATAACACTTACTACTCAATGAGACTCTACTTACTACTTTATTAAACTTGACTCATCACTTAAATAACACTTACTACTCAATTAGATTCTACTTACTACTTTATCAAACTTGACTCATCATTTAAACAATACTTACTACTCAATGGGACTCTACTTACTATTTTAGTAGACTTGATTAATTAATTATTTAAATTAAACTTAAGATTGCACTTACTATTTCATCAAACTTGATTTTTTTTTTTTTTTACTACTTAAATCTCATAATTTTTCTTTTAACTAGGTGAAATGTTGTTCCAACATAATATTAAAATTTATAAATTCAAAATATCATGGAAAGTTAATGTAAAAAAAGAGATAGAGACGATAGAGACATAGATTCTTACCTAAGGAGTTCCAAATCAACAACAATCTTATTTTTAAATCTTCAAATATTCAAAAAATTTAAAAATAAACATAAAATTTTGTTCATGGAACCCTCAAATAAATTATAATTTTTTCTATATTTTATTACTTATATTTCTTATTAATTGCATTTATTATTTTCAAGTGTGATAAATGAAAAGGAAATTAGGTTTCATTTATTGCTATTAAGTAGATAAATAA
The DNA here is from genome assembly GCF_004153795.1 of Camellia sinensis. Lineage (NCBI taxonomy): Eukaryota > Viridiplantae > Streptophyta > Magnoliopsida > Ericales > Theaceae > Camellia > Camellia sinensis. Next base: position 640,309 of record NW_021027511.1, read on the forward strand.
ATAAAAAATCATATTTCATAAAATGTAATAAATTATAATAAAATGTTTAGAATTCAAATTTATTTTGTTTATTTTTTTCTTAAATTCTATTTTATAAATTTTATATTTATTTTAGAGATTTTGAAAATTTATTATAACTTAATTTTTTAAGTTTACCTGTTACCTGAATAGCAGGTTAAGTGTATTTTATCAATAATTGAATGGTAAGTATAGTTATTAATAATAGTAAGTATAATCACATCAAATAGTAAGTATACTTAGTTATTGTGGTAAGTTAAAAACCACTTTTTGGTTTCAAAACCATTAAAAATTACCTTATTTTTTACGAAACTACCTAGATTTCTTAACCTGGTTTTATTATTATCAATCAATGGTTAGATTTAGTTTACTTTTAGATCCAATGGTCCAAAATTATTTATGTATGATACATGAAAACCACCTTCATGTATCATAGAAAAATCCTAGCTTGATGTATTCAAAAGTTGATTTTGGCAACTTTGAATTCTAGATAGTTTCCAAAAACATAACTTTGTTTCACAACGTCATTTAAGTGACGTCATTTTGAACATTACAGAAACATTTCAAAGGAAATAATTCCGGAGGATCCAAACGTATCTTGAAAGTTCCTCTACTATTTTTTTTTATTATTATTATTATGTCTCAACCAAAACAACGCCATTTTGGTTGTACAAAACGACGTCATTCTGAACACTATAAGAGAAATAACTCTAGAGGATCTAAACTTATATTGAATAGGCTATTTGACTTATCTCTCTATCTCTATTTAAGGGAAATAACTTATGGAAGTCGATGTCATCATTGCATGAAAGTTCTCTACTATTTTTTGCTTTTGTTTTGCTCATTATGTCTTAACCAAAACAACGTTGTTTTTTGTTGTACAAAACGATGCCGTTCTGAACACTACAAGAACAATTTAAGGAAAATAACTTTAAAGGATCCAAACTTATCTCTATTTCTCTATCTCTCTATATGTATATCGGATCTAAACTTATCTTTATATCTCTATCTCTCTTTATATATATCGGATCTGAACTTATCTCTGTATCTCTCGAATTTATATTGGTTTCCAATTCTGCCCCTCTCTCTCTCTCTCTGTTTATATTGATTTCCAATTCTCTCTCTTTCACACTTGTTAAAAAATAATTATTGGGTAAGTTGTAATTTACTGTTTTCTAGTATGTTTTTACTGATTTGAAAGTGTATTTATTATTTTTTATTACAATCGGTGTTATCAAAGGCAATAGCCGTGTCAAACTCTTAAAATGAATAAATAAATAAATAAATTGAAACATTCTAACACAAATTTCTAAAATAAATAAATAAATAAATTATAAAAACTCATATAAATTATATCAATCAATCATAGTATCTTCATTAATAATTTTTAATTACATTTTACTTTTACTTAACACACATTTTAATTATGTAATAAAATTAAAATTACTTTGGCATTGTATAACACATTTCGACAAATAATTTGAGAAAAGAAAAAACTAAAGTACCAGGTAGATATCTAAAGAACGCATTCAAAAAAAGATAGTTGTCATGAATTTTTCATCAATGACGTGCATTTAAACTTGATAAAATAAGCCTATTTTGAGAAATATATTAAAAGTTAATTTTTTTAATTTTTTATTAAAAAAAAACGTATCAAAAACATAAAGAAATGATATAATTTTAAAAAAATCAGAAAATTAAAAAAAATAATTTTTAACCGTGTTATTAAAATAAGCCTAAAAAACCTCAAGCAAATTTCTCATCATTAATTTTAAATTTTGAGTTTTTAATTTATTTTTTGTTTATTTTTAATTCCATTTCGCTTTTGTACGCAACTGTATTGGTGTGGTTGGGAATCATGAGAAAATACAGTGGAAATGTCACCTATCAATTTCCATCACCTACCCCCCAAACCAAACCCCCCCACCAAATTTTTCTCTCTTTCCTTCGTTTGTATTCTTCTTCTTACTTTCTCATTCTCTGACTTGGTTTCCACTCCCCTCTCTCTTGCCCTGTTTTTCTTTTGGGCTTCTCTTTTGGTTTCTGATCCTTGCCAACAATGGAGGCAAAGCTGTTAAGACCCGCCTCTCCTTCCATGTCCATCCCTACTTGCTTCAAGCCTTCTTCAAAACCCAGTTACCTTTTTCAGCACCAAAACAGCCAAAATTGCAGCTTCAGATATTTTAATTCGAATTTGTCAAAGCATGGCATTCAATCGGTTCAAGCCTCTGCAACTTCCATTGGGTACTTTCACAAATTCTTCTTTTTCTTCTGATCAGATGTCCATGGTCATATAGAATTCACTTGTCTAAAAGCAATTTTATTTTTATTTTTATTTTTATTTTTTTATAGTTCAATTTTGTATATGTGGGTTTAGGGTAATTAACTGTGTGTAGTCTTTCTGTAATGCTTTTTATTATAAATAGGTAGTGTAATTCTAATTTTTTGAAGAATTGATTGAAGGGTTAGATTAATTACATCTAGACATTTTAAATGTTAATACTATATATGACAACTTGATTTTGCCAATAAACTCAGTTTAGTCGATTGAACATTGCTTTATGCACGATCGTTTGAACATTATCGAAGAACCGTGAACAAAAGTTTTTCTTGAGCTTTCCCCAATTTTCTACCTGACCATACCAGTCTTTTATGTGTTAACTCGGGGCTCTTGATGCAATGTAGATAATTGTTACAGATGTTTCAGGTTTTATGATTCTGTGGCAACTTGAAAACCCCCCATTTGTGCATTGGCTTCACTGCATTTATGTAGTTCTAGTGTGGCTTGTGTTCCATTCATAGCAATTGGGCTACTTAAAGAGCAGAGAATCTCCTTAATAGCATGAAAAAATTTATGTTGTCTTATAAAGATGCACAAATATAATCTAGCTTATGTAGTAAAGCGTGCATGTGTCAGCAACTAAGCACCTAAGAAGCACATACATGACATGACACCAACACGACATTGGCACGCCAACGATGAAGTCTTCAAAAAATCTAAGACACACATGGGAGACGCATACAAAATTTAAATTAGTTTGGGACAAATTCTGCTATAGATTCATTTTTAAAATAGTTGCATAATTACTATCTATTTGAAGGTTTTAAGCATCTGCCTTGTGAGATATCTGAAATAAAGATCTGAAGTTAGTCCTTGTTTTTTCTAGACTGCCAAAGAAAGAAAGGATTGATGAGAGTGAAAGCTACACTCTAGACGGTATAAGGCATTCTTTAATTCGACAAGAGGATAGCATCATATTTAGTCTCTTGGAGAGAGCTCAATATTGCTTTAATGCCGAGACATATGACCCCAACACTTTCTTCATGGATGGGTTCCACGGCTCTTTGGTCGACTTCATGGTCAAAGAAACTGAAAAGCTTCATGCTCAGGTATGTTATGCCTTAGTTCTGGAAAGGAGGAAAAGGGAATGATGTTATTGCTAGTTTTTTGATTGCTTTTTGAATGTACGTCAGGTTGGAAGATACAAGAGTCCTGATGAGCATCCTTTCTTCCCAGATGACTTACCTGACCCAATGTTGCCACCTCTGCAATACCCTCAGGTAAAATAGTATATGCCGTGGAAATACAATGGCCTTGCATGGTTGTGTTTTTGTTTTTTGTTTGAAAAAAAAATTTTGTTTCATTTTTTATTTTTTCTTTCGTTTCTATGTTTCCAAAATCACACAAGTTGGTTGTGTTTAGAAAATCTTCCGGAAATCAATTCAGAAACAATTTTCCATTTTTTTTTTGGGTCTTGTCCAGAAAACAAAAACGAAAACACAACCAAACAAGGTGTGTTTACATAAAGTTGCGATATATAGGCTAACCTTTGGCAGACAATTTACTTGGTTATTGGTGTCTCTGCTCTTTTAATTTATTGAAAGCCAGAGTTTTCATGATTGACATAGTTTGGAACATAATGCACCAGAAGTAAATTAAAAAAGTTGGAACTCGGAAAACCTGGGGAATACTTATCCATGACTTCTTGAGCTCAAGTAACTCAATGAAATCAATCAATTAGATTTTCTTGATACATGAAGACTCGATCAAATCTATTCATTTTGAACTAGTTTAGTTCACAATGAAATGCATCATCCAACCTTGATATTAAATTTTAGTAAGATCTTGCACATGCGTATTCGTATTTATGTGCACAATTGTGGCCATTTTTATTGATTCTCACAAAGTGATATTTGTGTCAATCACCCTAATATAGCCTTGTTTGATATTCAAATAGGTTCTTCATCCCCTTGCCGATTCAATCAATATCAACAATAAAGTATGGGATGTGTATTTTAGAGATCTTCTTCCGAGATTAGTGAAGGAAGGGGATGATGGTAACTGTGGATCAGCTGCGGTTTGTGACACAATTTGCTTGCAGGTATACATTTTAACTAATTTATGCACATAGAACTAATTTTGATTAGTTTCAACAACTGAAGGTTTTACTACATTGATGTACAGTGAGTGAACTGTGTTTTAATGCTTATCAATGTGTGTTGTGTCTATTTCTGTTAGTCATCATCCCATATTCTTTTTTCCCCTTTGTTTTGATTTGGTAATTGCAGTTACATTGTTGTCTGCTTGTCTGTCTTTTGTGGATGTAGTTTGTTTTCAAATTTTATTTTGTCAATTAAAGTTCATTAAGTCCAATTTTCTAGCAATAGAAAAGCAAGTAGCATAATTTGAATATCCAACATTGAAGAATAAACAAATATATTTTGCCAAGGTTTGGTGGCACCAAAAATTTCTGCTCGATGTCCAAGTTTGAACCTAGTCTATCATAAAGACAACTGAAGAATTCAAATTCTTTCATGATATCCTTAAGACAAATCACCCAAAGAGTTTATTAGGGGGTGGAATGGTATATTGAGTTCCATTTGAAAACGGAAGATGATGGGTGTGCTAAGCAATTTGAAATACTTCTATGAGAATTCATATGGCTTAATATTAGGGGTAGCTTATTCAATAATTGAAGGCATTTCAATTTTCTCACGAGCATATGACTTCATACTTGAGATGAAACAAAATATGTGCTTTTATGCGTGTGCTGAGCAAGGATCTGGGCTAGTATACTTGAGCACTGTTGAGAATTGACATGGATTTTATGAATTCACTTTCTTGTTTCACTTTCTTGTATTCTCTTCTTCAGTTTGCTATTTTGCTTCACTGTCTCGACCCTATGTTGGTATTTCTGGCCTCCAACATAGCATTTTTACTCTTTTAACTTGGCACTCGTTCAACCTATGCTTGCAGGCTCTCTCGAAGAGAATTCATTATGGTAAATTTGTAGCAGAGGCTAAATTCCGGGCTTCACCAGATGAATATGAAGCTGCCATTAGAGCACAAGTATATTTCTTTTTTCAACCCTCTTTGTAATGTTCTTGCACAATATGCTAAAACAGGTCCTCATTTTATTAAGGCGTGCTCGTGATTTGCAGGACAAGGCCCAACTGATGGATTTGCTGACATATCCGGCAGTGGAGGAGGTGATAAAGAGGAGAGTAGAGATGAAAGCCAAAACTTATGGGCAAGAGGTGAATGTTGATGTCAACGAAGATGGGGCTGACCTGGAATACAAAATAAAACCGAGCTTGGTTGCTGATCTATATGGGGAGTGGATCATGCCTTTGACAAAGGAAGTTCAAGTTGAGTACTTGTTGAGACGGCTTGATTGAACGGAGGTCAGATGATTAGACTAAATCATATATATATATATATATAAACCTCTGATTGCTGTTTGGGATTATATACATATAAATTAGCATTTGGGACTGTCATTCTGGATAGTTACTAGTTGATTTTGATGTTTGTATGTACAACAGGACCATGGCATATTTCCCGCTCATGTAAAATATGATATATACATATATATAGTTTTGTATAAATTGGATTGTGTTTTACCGAGCCGGGAAAGGCTATTTCAAACAATTGAAAATATTTATAAATAAATAAATAAATAAAAACATTTCATAACACTGGTAATATTTAGAAAAAAACTCCTTTTTTTTTTTTTTTGGAGCAGAGCTAAAAAATTTCTCTCCAATGGGCTGCTATATCCCATATTAGTTGCTCTTAACAATGCTATAATTTGGCTGATCAAATAGCTCGTTTGGCTTTTGTTTTTGTTCTTGTTTAGCGTTAAACAAAAAGAGAGAGATAGAGAGAGTAAAATAATAAAAAATAAAAAATAAAAATAAAAATAATAAAAAAATAAGAGAGATAGAGAGAGTAAAATAATAAAGAAAAAATTGAATCTTTTTTCAAGCAGTCCAAATACATTTTCAAGTTTTCAAACACTTCTCAAGTTCAACAAAATAAGAAAAATAAAAAAGAAATGGGTGAATTAACTCCTCACATGCTTGGCACATATAAAATCCTGTATGAGAGCTTCACAAGACCACCAATTTTTGCACTAGCAAATTACTACACAAGGGCTAGGAACAATTCTGACCCCTTCAACATTCAACGCCTTAATAGAATATAGGCCGTTTGTTTTTAGAGGTAGAATGGAAAGATTTGTTTTTAGAGGTAGAATGGAAGGAATTGATAGTGAGGGGATTAAGTAAAATTGTGTTTGTTTTAATAATAATTGTTAGTGTAAGGATTGTTAAATTATTTTTATATAAAATAAATATAAAATAATAAAACAAATAAAAAAATACAAAAACATTAAATATTAATGTTTTTTAAAAAATGCCCAACATGTAAAAAAATTTAAAAAAATAAAAATAAAAATAAAATAAAAAATTTCCAAAAAAAAAATAAAACAAATAAAACAATGATTTTTATTTAACAAAAAATACAAAAAATTAAACATTAATGTTCAAAAAAAATGCTCGACATGTAAAAAATAAAATAAAAAATAAATAAAAATAAAAAATTTCTAATCCGCCGGACTGTTTTTCTAATACCAAATCTTGGAGGCCCATCCGAATTCCCTTGGGGAGGTCCATCCTAATCCGGAGCTCACTATCAATCCCCTCCTCATCTCTCAAAACAAACACAATATTAGTGGGTCTCATCTCACTATCAATCCCAATCCCCCTCTAACTCTCCAAACAAACGGGGCCATAGGGTAAATTATAAATACAGCCTTGAGGTTTGTGTAAATATAGATTGTCCCATATAATTTTAAAAATTACATCTCACCTTTATAAGTTTTTAATCACATAATAAATAGCCTCTTTTATTAAAAAATTATTAAGTTAAATAATAATTTTTAATGATAGTAACTAGTTGATTTTGATGTTTGTATGTACAATTGGACAGCAAACATGTTTCTTGATCATGTAAAAGTTTTATAGTATTATAAAATGAAGGCCCAACTAGATGTTCATGTCTCTTCTTTTTGTTTTTCTTCTCAAAATATCCCCTTTGCGCTTATGTGGGTAGTTATGCCATAAATTCAGTGTTTTTTTTTTTCCTTTCAAATTTCTCTGACTTCTCATTTCATCTTTTGAATTTAATCATACAATTTATAATTTTATTTTTATAAAATAAAATAGTATACACATACATCGTGTGTACCACAACTTTTAATATATATATATATAGTTTCATATGAATTGGATTTGTTTTATCTAGTTGGGAAAGCCTCAAATCTTAACTAGATCAAGAAGAGAATATATAGAATCTGCAACTGCCAACAGTAGATCAAGCTTTGGAAGATCATCAAACAGTTAGCATAGTCTCTCTTTCATTGTGATACTACTTTCAGTAATCATTTTTACCTCATGGAAAAGGTAAACATGGTTTTGGGTTTTCAATTTATTTGTTATTTTTAAAAAATATTCAAAAAACTTGTAATAGTTCAGGAGAAGCTTTTTATTTTATTTTTTTGGGCACGAGGTTAAAGCAATATCAACATGGTGATATTGACAGAATTTGGCGAGAGGTCAAAAATTTCCCTCTCCAATGAGTTGCTATATCCCATATATTAAAGAGCATAAGAACTCATGGTGTCCTTTAGATTTCATTAATGCCCTCATTATGATGATCATGTTGTCAAACATGCATTTGATTCACACTTCATGTTTTGAAAAATATTTACCATAAAAAATGCAAAAAAAATAGAAAGTATTTTTCTTCTAAATAAATGCGTCATAAAGTGCTAGATGTAAAAACTTTCAATGATATAGTGTATTTTTTCACTCTAACAAAATGAAATATCTTCATTTGACATACATGTCATGATTCTAACTTTTTGATATGGTACAAATATCTAAATTTGACATTCAAAATATGGTAGTGAAAAAACTCGTATCGGTTATAGAAAGGTATCAATTTTTCAATTGAGACAAAGCTCATATCTTATTGTCTTATATTTCAGCAACAGAACTAAATGAGAGATGATCTTGAATCGATTACAAAAATCTGAATCTCATTTGAACATAATTTTCAATAAAGTAGTTCAAAAAATAGTTGCTCTTTGTGTGACCTCATGTCAAACAAATAAGAGTAAAATAATTTTTAAAAAATGACTCTTACTTCAAGCACTTGCTTCTTTAGCTTGTTTATTTCGAAAGGAAATAGATTTTTTTAGTATTTTTTTAATTTTTTTATAAAGGATATATAAAAAAAAATAGAAAGAATAATTTGATAATTTTTAATGATTTTTTTGGCTAAAAGCATGAGTTCCCAAACAAGCCCTCAGTCGGTCACCTTAAATTCATGGGAGAAATTACAAAAAAAAAATAAATTAAATTAAAATTTAAATTAAAATTAAAATTTGTTTCTTATAACAAAATAATTTTTTATTTTTTATTTTTATTACTTTAAATTTTAAAATTTTGATTTGTTTTCAATCTAATTGATTCGTCAATTTCTATTAAATAAAATTAACAGAAAAATAATATTTTAATTATTAAATTCAATATAAATGTACATAAATGTCTAAATATATTTTTCGTCATTTTTACTTTACAAAAATAAAAAATTAATATTTAAATTGATAAATTTAATTATTTTTTATTATAAAATTATTTAATTTTTCAGTGTACTAGAAAAATCACGAGTCATGACCAAAAAGATATAGGAAGATTTTTTTTAGGGTCCCTGATATTAAGATTTTATAGCATAAAGGACATTCAATATTTTCATAATGTCTAAGGTCCCTCAGATTGATCTAGAGAAATTTCAAATCAAAGAAATTTGAAATTTCTCTAGTTTGTTTAATTTTTTTGATTTTCTATATTTTGAAATTTCTTTAGGGTTGAATTTTCTCTAATTTGCTCACAAATAACTCTGTGATTTGTTCACAATTTTCTCTATGCATTTGACTAATATTCTCTGATTTACTCATAATTTTTCTCTATATTTTAACCAAACCAGAGAAAATTGTGTCTGTTACTTTTCTGTGTTAATTTTCTCTGTGTGATGGCTAGAGAAATTTATTGATTTTCTCTGGCCAAATCACATTCTTCCACTGTGATCAAATCACACATTCAATTTCAATCCACAATTTCAAGTAACCAAATCCATAATCTAAAAACTCAAAATGAATTCAAGCCTTATCAAAATTTCTAACATCAACTATCTTCAAACAAGACACCTTAAACTCTATCAACAAATCTCTCTCCATCAATGCCAACTTCACCAACGCCTCCGCTGCAGTCGACCAAGAGAAATTTCCATCTAGAGAAATTTCAAACCATTTCTTTGGTTTGTTCAATTTTTTTGTTTTCTTTGCTTTGAAATTTCTCTGGGGTTGAATTTTCTCTAATTTGCTTACAAATATCTCTATGATTTGTTCATAATTTTCTCTGTGTATATTGATATTGCTTTGTGGAAGTTTGAGACCACCAAATACTACTGCATTGTCATTGATGCTCCTGGCCATCGTGATTTCATCAGCTCCACCACTGGTAGTTTTGAATCCGGTATTTCCAATGATGGTCAGACGCCTGAGCAGCATGCTAGAAACAAAATTCAGCTCTTTTGAAATTTCTTTGAGTTGAGAATTTCTCTGGACCAAGGAAGAATTTCTCTAGATTCACTTCAATTCATAAATTTTTTCTCAAAGCTAGAGAAATTTTCCTCACCAACCCAGAGAAATTCACTCAAATCAGAGAAATTCCCTCTCTTCAAATCACTCAACCCAGAGAAATTCACAACTCAGAAATTCCATTTTCTATCACCATTCGAATCTAGGTTTTGCTCCTCTACTTCCCGACGGCTCTAACCCCGATTTCTCTACTGTCATCCCCAATGTGAATCTCAAATCGACGATTCTCAACTGGTGCGACTCCTCCCGTACCGAATGCCCTCGGTTATCGGATTACAGCTCTGTCGAGACCACGGTTCGTGGGTTAATGACTTTTGCGAGAGAAGACGACGATGATTTGAAAATTAGGGTTTCTGAGAGAGAGTTGTTGAAGGGCGTCGCTGAAAATCCACTTATTTTATTCTCGCACGCAGCGACTGAGTTAAATCACCGAGTGAACCATTTCTACTCATCGAGTTCTGAGGAATCGGTGATCGCGAACGTTCAATCGACTACTCTGCTTCCATTCACGACTCGGGCGATGTGGTTCTCGCCATCGTCTACTTCGAATTCATCAGAGATCACTGCTGATGAAACGCTAAACCCTAATTCGATCTCTGAGAACGAAGAGTTTGTTGCGAAGCTCAAGAGTCTGGACATGTTTGAGCAAGAACAAGGTCTAATAACTCTGAGAAAGCTCACGAGGATAAAGGAAAAAGCTAGGGTTTGGGGTTGATGTAGGAGAGAGAGAGACTAAACTTAGTTTTTGAAGCCCTTTCGTTTCTTCTTAAATTTCTCTGTGATATATGAGGTTGGGGTTGAAGGATTTTAGACATCATAAAATAATATTGTGGATCTCTTCCATTATTAAAAGTAGGAGAGGGACCTTAGACTAATTTTTCCAAAGATATATTTATTTTTTGTTATTTCAAATTAAAACATTAGTTATTATAATTTATAATTATAAAAGATATCATATTATTTCCAATGAATTTTATTTCATAAAAGTAAATTACAAATATATCTCTTGAGATTTGATTAAAATATAAATCATCCTCTATAGTTTTAAAAATTGCATTCCACCTCTAAGGTTTCTAATTTCATAACAAATCGTCCATTTTATTAATAAATCATCAAATAAATTAACAGTTTTAATGATATTATAAATATTTTTTAATTAATAATTTAAGTAATTTTATTAATATATAGGAGAGAAATTATGAATTTTACTTTTTTAGTGAATATTTATAATTTTTTAACTTACAGAAAACAATTTATACTTTAAATAAATTTTAAAAAATATATTTGTAATTTACCCTATTTATAAAACATTTTCTTATTTTTTATTTATTGGGGATAAGGTATTAAAACCCATTTGGTTTCAAACCTTCACTTCACTCTCTTCCATGGCAGCCGTATGTTCAATTTCAGTAGCTCCAACACCCAAACCTCTCAATACAAACAGACCCCTAAATTTCTCTCCCAATTTCCTCAATCCCAAATCCTTTCTTCCATCCATTCCCTCTCTTCGCTCCGCCGCCGCCGCAGCCGCAGATGGTCGGAAAACAAGCGAAGATTCAAACGGCGTCGACGCTCTCCGCCGGTTTATCGATCTCAATCTCGGCAACTGGACCGGTTCTTTTCACGTCAGTGTTATATACATACTCATCCATCTCCATTGCTTTGTCATATTCAATGTGTGTTTATGTGAAGCATTTGAATTCTTAACTATTTTTGTTTGATTGATTCGCAGCAATTTGATCCTGATGGGAATTTGATGCATAAAGTTAGTACGAAGCTTGCCGCGAGCTCTTATGGTGAAGATGAACTTATGAGTTTGATTCAAACGTAAGCTTCATCATCGTTTTGAATATTTTTGGAAATGTTGGAAGGAAAATTCAAAGAAACCAAGGAATATATGAAGTTCTTAGAAATTATTTGCAGAGTTAAAAAAAACCCTTTTCAGAAACTTACATTGTTGGAACAATCTTCTGTCGAGTGTGTGACACTCTGTCCTTAAAGACAGATTCGCCCAGCTACGGTGCTTACGGTTGAGTGGCGTCTATCTCCTAGGATAAAATGATCTTCACAAATTGTAGTAGCACTCCAAACAATTTGTACGGCGAACCAAACCTTGTGTTCTTATACTCTCTGAAATTTATTCTAAATCTAATATGAAGAATAATGCAAAACCAATAAAATTTGGACAGCAAAAGAGACAATTTCAGGTTATTTTCGGACCCTTAGACTGCTGGAAATGGTCTGAATTTATAGACAATCAATTCTGTCCCAACAGGTATGTAAACCGCCAAACAGATATGACACTGTTTTAGGACAGATTGAAAATGAAAACTGGACAGATCTTGAATCTGTCCGAATTTCAACAGACCTCTGGACAGATTTTTGGATGTCTATTTATCAACCACAATCTGTAGGAACAAGTCTCCAATATATAGATCCGAACAGGAACACAAAAGAAGTGAACAGGTGCAATTTGAATTGAACAGATGTCCAAATTGTAGCAGTTATCTAACTGCCCAGAACTGCTGTATCCCACTGTTTGAATCTGCCTGGGCAGATTTAATAGTGAATCTGTCCGAATAATATAACAGATTGGTAGTTAAAAACCTGTTCGAAATCTGTAGTAGAATATGGAAGAGGCACAAATTTTGGACAACCAATTTGAATTCAAATTTAAATTAAATTCCCGCAAAAAATTTGGAAAAGATTCAAATGAATTTTGTCCAAAAAATTAATACAAGAATCGATCCACACCCGGACGGATGGCGGCGGTCCGCGTGTGGTGGTTTGGGCTAAGGTTCACTTTGTCCATAACTCCTCCCTTCTACAAACTTGGGGTGCCCCTTGGGGCCCAACCCAAGTATTGTAGGTTAGAGCTTATAAACTCAACAAAACTCTCTTAAAGTTTCAACGTAGGACAAGTCTCACAAGGAAACCCACATTAACACTTTAAATGTTCATTCCACGAACCCGAAAACGACGTCATGTTCCCATTCACTCATAAATAGTTTTGACGATCCGTCTTCACCGTGTGACTTGCCACGCGGCAAGGAACACTTCACCTTTTCAGACCCACCCCAAAAGACGTTCGAGGCCCACTCAATTTTGGGCTCAAAGTTGGCCCAAAATATGCCTATATAAACCAATTTTTCCAACATACATATCATTAGAAAGTTTATTAACAAATTAATATGCTATATAAACTTCAAAAGATTTAAGGCAAATTTATTTTGATATCTTGGTCCTTGTAATTTCAATTGGCTCGATTTTAACCTTGCATTTATGACTTTTTCTCAATCTAATTCAATTAATTACAATTGTTAGGATTTTCTTAATAGAAAATACGCATATAAGTTACATGTGCCATGCTTTTTTTGAAAACAAAACTATAAACTTGCTCAATTCAACGAGGTAAGCTCAACCAATTCAGTAATAATTTTTCGTCAAAAACACTAATAGCATTATCAATTGGACTAAATGGATAAAAAAAAATTTAAAATCAAGGGTCAAAATTGAGCCAATTGAAAGTGTACGGGCCAAAATGATAGATGAGGCATAATGTAGGGACTATTGTTGTAATTTGCTGAAAGATTTATACTGTTATCTTAATTGGTTGGTTTTAGTTAATTACTAGTTGCTATAAAGTTTAGAGTACTTGCATTGATTTTGTTGTTGTTGTTGTTGTTGTTGTTCTTCTTCTTCTTCTTCTTCTTTTTGCATAGAAAACAAAATTTATTTTTTATTGATTAGAAAATGATTTTTTCCCCCTTCTAATTTTGGTCATTCATTTACCATTCAATCTTGATGGTTTCCCGGTTTCCTGTTTTCTGTATATATATATTTTATTTTTGGCCATGTTTCCCACTTCCATTTCTCTTATCGTTTGGCATTGATGCCATTTGTCACAAATGTTCTGTTTATTGTGGTTGGTTATTCAACTTTTGAAAATATCCTAAACTAATCTCACTGTACAAATGTGTATCAGTGACTTTTTGCTTTAATATGTATGCGAGAGAACTAGCTTAATGTGCTTGACCTCTTTAGGTTATACATCAAACAACCCCCATCAAGCACTTCAATCTCAGGAAATGCAGATGAGGTGGAATGGGCAGAGTACAAAATCAAGGAAACCAACATATTTACTGTTGACAAATATCAACAAGTGAGCTCCTTCAATACTTCAAAGATTTTTCATTTACTCTTTGCAAAATTTTCCTGAATAAAAGATTTTATCACAATTTGCATTTGTTTCTTCGTTTCTTGTTGATAATCCATTATATGATTAGTTTGCAGATTGGCCTTTTCCCCAATGAAAAGGCCTTTGCACTGCGGTATCAGACAGCTGGCATGTTAGAAACTGTACTAAGACAAGGTGTGATGGGTGAAGATGACGATGGAGAAGAATCACCCAAGTGAGTTCTCTTTCTATTGATTTTGAATTGTGGACGCATGAATTGATAATTGGTTAATGGTAAAACCAACGATTTAGAGAGGATTGTAAGAGCATTTGTGGGTTTAGGAGAAGAAAGAGAGAGCAATAATGGTGGTTTGGAGGAGGCAACACACTAGAGTCTCTTAGTCATAGAAGAGAGTTGCTTGCTTGGAGATGAAGATGGAAAGAGCTCACTATTTATGAAGAGGTCAGGCCATGGAGGTCTACTCACCACATGTGGGACCAAAGCACATAGAGAGGTGATGTGGTGATGACATGGCTAGGTTTCACGGGGCAAGACTTGTGGGTAAGACTCTGCAGGAACAACACATTGTGTGGTGCTTGCCAAGTCCTATTTTGCACCATGGAGGTCAACTCACCACACGTGGGACCAAAGCACGTGGAGGAGGTGATGACATGGCTAGGCGTCATAGGGTGAGACTCATGGGCAAGACAATGCACAAACAACACCTTGTGTGGTGCTTGCCAAGTCCGATTTTGCAAGCTCACCAAGCTCACCAAGCTCCAACACCTCACAAGTGAGTAGCAAGCAACAAACAATCAACAAAATATTTAGCAATATAAAAAGCTAAAGTAAAGCAATGGGTAATTAGAGACACAATTGGAAGCAAAAAGATCTCATTTCATCAAAAAAGGTGTATTTACAAGGTTTAACAATGCACTTGCACTGTAAGACAATACGTAACATAAGAATAGGCAAAAGACTAGCAAGCTAGTGGGCAGAGATACTTGCACTGCTAACCTTCCATAATAGGAGGAAGCATCACCCCTCCTTGAAGAGTATATAATGACTTTTAATAATTACAAGAAGGAAAAATAAATTACATGACAAGTACTACTTGGTGTCTTTTTGCACTAATTTTTTGGACCCAAGGTTGTGCGGCAAAATGTCTATACATTTCCCCATATGCACAATGGTGGCAGTGATGGGCAACTTGTCACACAATTGCAGGCACATGGCTGCAAGGTTGCTTGGGCATTGGTGGCTCCTTGCCTTGGTACCCACACATCTTGCGCACATGATAAACGCACTAAGAGCTTCTTTGGTAGTAGTTTTTAAATTAATTTTTATTTTTTTGGAGGGGGGAAGTGTGGGAATTTTGCTCCAAAAAATTTCAAACAATTGAATGAAAAATTTTAAAAATCCACTAAACACAAAACAAAGCTGATTTAATTGAAAAACTTTTCTATGCACCTTTCCTTTGCCCTTAGTGGATTTTTTTTCAATTTTCATGACATATATACACACTTATATATATATACATTTTTAGGGGGCATTTAGACTAAATGTCCATAAAAATTAAATTTAAAAAAATTAAATGAAAATTAAAAAGTCTTCTAAAGATTAACAAAATCCAATAAAAAGTCTACTGTTCCCCCCAATTAATTGGGGTCAATTAAATTTATCATTTTTTTGGTCAAGGATGTAACTAGAGTAAGATTATTAAAAAATTTGGTATTTACTGTAAAAAGGTAGGTGCGTTATGAAATGCAAGATATACTTATCGCTTTTTTAGCTTCTACGATGAATATATTTGAAGCTCTTGTTGAGCATGCAGCTGCCATTATTCGATTATTTTCCTTGTTTTGACTTTTGTTTTTTTTGGGTCACTATGCAGAAACCTGAAGCTTCCCTCTCGTTGGCCTTCCATTGTGTGTGAGAATTGCCTTTATTCGCTTGAGAAAGATATGCGGGCAAGAGCATTCCATATCATGGACCCGAAAGGCATTATAGAAATGCTTCTTATTTTCCTTGAAGAAAGGGGTGGTGGGGTGCTTATTCCTCCATCCTTCGATGATTCTAAGGTATATTTCATTTAACTGATACTCATTTTTTCATTCAGACAATTGCCACAATATAGTCATCAATAGTATGATTTTTAAGTCATTATATTTCCTATTTGGTTGCAGGACAACACAAACAGGATATTGCCATATCTTGGCATGTGGAAAGGTCATTCTATAACAAAGCGCAGTGGTGTTTATGGATCAACAATTACTGAAGCTGATACAATTGCTGTGCTCGAAATTGACGATGACGGTTGGATAATCCAGGTCTGTGACGGATTTTGTAATTAATCCTTCTTAGAGTGAAAGGTGATAAGTTTAGCTGATAAGAGAATTCTTAAATGATGATGGGACATGTGCCATGAACTCATCAACAACAATCCTTTATGCTGATTATTTAGTGTGCGTTAATTCTTCATCCAAAACCTTGGAGAACTTTAGTTTTTATTTTATTTTTTTCGTTTTAGCTAATCAGCTAAAATGTTTAACTTTGTTGCTGTCCCACTGTAAAACATGCTATGAAGTGGTGGACAGGATAGAATTTCACAGTGGTCATGAGGGGCATAATACTTTTCTTTCATTGGTTTCAAAATGAACAAAAGTAAAAACACTTAGGACACTCTACATTTGTAAAGGTTCTCTTTATTTCCTGTCAGGATGGCCTAGTTGAAACTTTAGATTCATTTAAAAGCTGTTATTTTGGCATAAAATGATGAATAAATAGGATCTTCTATGTCTATTCTCTACAATGTACATAAACTGGACATGTCATTGGTAGAAATGATAGCATAAAATGAAAATTTGTGCAAACCCAGATTTTTTCCTTCTCCTTCTTGATTTTTTCACTATGTCACCAAAATAGCTGGGGCAAGGCCTAGTTGAGTTTAGTTGCTTATCATCATGTAGTAATTTTTAGTTTTTTGGAGGAACAACCAAATGAACTAAAAAATCTAAGAAAATAACTGTTGCACTTGGTGGCCCTATTTAAAACTTATTCTATGTATTTCAGGTTATAGTTCCTTTTCAGTTTGTAAGATCATTGTTGCAACCAAACACTTGAAACATAAAGGAAACTTAGCCTTTTTTCCATTTAATATAAGTGATTCAACATTTACACCTTCCCACCCCCTCCCTCACCAAAACAAAAAGAAATATAAAAATAAGAAATAGTTTTATATTATAAAAGTGTAAAATGAAAAACAATGTATCTTAGCAAGCATCTACCATATGTATCTTTCCTCAAATCTCTGAGTCAGTTTTTTGTTTGGGCCTGGGAAAAATTAAGCCATTTGCCCCTAGTCGAATTTACTGAATGTGGATCGGATTGATTACATCTGTGCTTGGTTTTGTGAAAACTGTCATATCCGATGTTTGCTCTCTTTTTCTTCACCTTTCCTCATGTATTTTTAATAAAAATTTTGTTCTTATTTTAAAAAACAGGATATCACTTCTACATCCAGTGGAGGCAATGTTACTACGAACGTACATTGGACTGGTACCATGTCCAACAACTTGATCAATTTCGATGGCGGCTTTCAGGTGACATTATTGCCTGGGGGCATGTACATGGGATGCCCTTCTAATGTGGCGAAGAGTGTGGCAGATTCCAAGTCATTCCATTTGGAGTTCTGTTGGCTCAAGTCACCTGGCAAGAGACAGAGGCTGGTTCGCACTTACGATATTGAGGGCTTGGCAGTCTCTTCTACTTACTCTTTGGAGAACAAACTGTGAGTGATTCCCGGACCTTACTGTATGTAGTGTACATTTGCATTTTTGGGTCTATTGAACTTGAATCATATCAACTAATGTATTCATTGGTATCAGTTTAGTTGAATGTATCAGATTGGCAATGGGGCCAAATGGTAGTTGCAGACTAAAATCTTGGTCTGTGTTGCAACATCTGCAGTATTTTGCCCTCCCTCATCCCCTTGATATTGGCTTAAAATGCTACAAAAATGCTATCTACTCAAAAAAATATACAAAAATTGATTATGTAGTGTAGGTTTAAACTTAGATGGTGTTTGATAATCCAATTCAACGCTTAAAATTGAATATATTTAGTCCGTTGGTTGGCCACAATTCGTATCACTACAAATTTCATGCATCTCTTAAATATAGGCTAAAATTTTAAGTCACAAACTTCTTACTTTAATTCTATTATTGCTACCATCACCAGCACACCACCACCATCCCTCCATCTTCACCACCACTGTTGCCACAGCCACTCTACGATATCAACACCACTACCTCCACCGTCTCACCAACGCCACGACCACCATGCAACCATCATCATCGCTACGACCACCACTATCACACCACCACCATCACCATCACCATCACCATCGCCATCACCATCACCATACAACCATCATTGTTGTTGCGACCATCACTATCACTATCACAACACTACCACAACCACCACCATCACCGTGACCACCCCTCTACCTCCACCATCGCGTTGCCATTGCTACCACAACTGTCGTCGCCATCACTTCACTACTATCACCACCACCATTACCACCTTCGCCCACACTATCTTACCTCACACAATCATCACCACCACCACTACGCTACCACCACAACTACCATGTCATCACCATCGCCATTTATCGTCACCCATTACCTTACCACCACACAACTATTATCGTTGCTACTACCACTTGCACTCCAACAGACCACTTCCAGTGTGTAGGAAAATTTTAAAAATTAAACTCTATGTGGTTTTCATTTCCAAAATTCACTCTTCAGAAAATTCTACTTTTCGTTTTCTGTATTTTTTTTCACTGAATTTTTAAAATATTTTAAGCAATTTTTTTAATTTTTAGAAACATTTAACATAAATACACTTAAAAAGTTTAATATATGTAAAAAAAAAATCTTTAAAAAATTCACTAATATCAAAAATACAAAAAAAAAACAAAAATTTAGTACATTTTTCGTATTTTTATATATTTATTAATTTTTTAAAATATTTTTTCACAAATATTTTATTATTTAGATACATCTAAGTAAGGTGTATTTAAAAAAGTAAAAAAATTGCTTAAAATTTTAAAAATATTCACTATAAAAAAAAAAACACGAAAGCCACCTTTTGTGACGGCAGAAAATGCCGTCTCAAAAAAGCAGAGTATTTGCGATGGCACCATTTGCCGTCTCAAAAAAGTAGAGAATTTGCGACGGCACAATTTACAAAAAAAAAAAAAAAAAAAAAAACACACACACACACAAAAAACAAAAAATTCAATTTCTAGAAAATTAAATCCAAACACATACAATAATTTTCAAATTCCAACTTTTAATGTATAAAACAAATTTCATTAAATACAACACTTTTCAGTTTAAGTTTGATCAAACATCATCTTAATGCATTTGTGGGTCACATTTAATAAATTTCATAATATAGTGTGTAGATGTAAATTTTATATTATATGATATGAATTACATTCATAATGAATCTGATGCAATAAATTCTGAAGACTTTTTGGAGTTTTTTTAGGGTTAAACACGTAGCATTGATGATGCAAATGGCTACAGCTTTTGGCCTTTTTAGGTGGGGTGGGGGATAAGGTTGGTAGTGTCATTAAATGTTTAGTTGGGCTTGTGACATTGCATCTGGTGCAAAGTATTTGACATTTTTTTATCTAGTCTGAGTAGTTGTTAAAAGTCACATTTTGTGTATGTTTCTTCTTCCTCTTCTTCTACGTACTTATCCATTATTTGAACTGTCACAACTTGCTGCATACCTGGACAAAAATATGGTTGAAAGATAACATAAAAGTAAAAACAAAACAAAAATATGGTCCATTTTTTTTTTTTTAAATATTTTTATGCCCCATTAATAGAGCTCGTTGCTGACGTGACTCCACCAAACAATAACGAAAAATTATTAGAGAATTTTGGAGCATCATTTGATATTATTCATATGGTATTTTTAATTAATAAAAAATTATAACATACGTTAGTTATCCTTAATCTCTCAATTATTTAATAAGGGTGAGTCAGCGCGTTTCACTCGTAAAATTTCTTATTATGTGAATGGTTTGAATTTGTCATGACCTCAACTTGTCCCTAAAAGTTTGGGTCATAACCGGTCAGTAGTCCGTAAATTACCAAAGGCCTCAAACGATCATACAAAATATTACGACTAATGGGGCCATAAACGGAAGCATATAATAATGAGAAGTCCATTGAGTTGTGCCAATCATGAGTAAAATTATAAAGTTAACCTCATAATACCATCACACATCTACATGCCCAAGCAAAGTATAAGTACCATAGGAAATTTTTACATAATATTTACAAACCCGAGACCATAAAAGCAAAACAAAATGAGGTCAATGTGTGGTGTGAGTCAAAGACAAAACTCCATCTCAGGGCATGACTCGATAGGGTTACAAAATGGCTCCTGAAGCTAACTCTAGAGATTTGCTCCATGCTGTGGATTACCTACATGTACATACATAAAATTTGGTGAGCGAAGCTCAATGAGTAATAATACAATATAGCAATGTAAATAAATGATCATAAGGTTCTCACAATTATCCATAATCATATAAACAAACGGCCTTGGGCCCAACATATATCAAAACAGCCTCGGGCCCAACATTTATCAACATATATCAAAACGGCCTCGAGCCCAACATTTATCAAAACGGTCTCGAGCTCAACATATATCAAAACGGCCTCGGGCCCAACATTTATCAAAACGGCCTCGGGCCCATATTGCACATGTCATATAATATTAATGAAGTTCCTTCATTTCGATCAAATGATACATTTAAGTCTAATTCCAAATCACATTAAAGCTTGTTTCAAACCACATAGTATCAAATATTGCTTACCAATCTTTTATGAAACCTTTCATAACTCCAAGTCGTAGCGGAATATCTGAGGGTCTTAATTAGCTTGCTAAATTACCATACAGGACAATCGTTAAAGGTTGACATCATACAGAACGTTTATCGCGAATCATTAGTTTATGCAAAACGTCTAAGACGGATCATAGACAAATAACAATTACTGCGGGTCAAAGTACATTTTCCAAATTTATCATAATCATTACTCAAAAGGAAACTCGTTCATTCTCATCAAAACATTCTTTCAGAAACTTGCCATAACATATTTGCTCCGAAGATTTCAAGCATATTTATCATTTTGAAAACACTCGTCAAAGCACATAATTTATACAAAGCATAGGTTTCACAATTCCAAAGTATTTCATAAGAAAATACTGTTACAAAGAAGTTACTCACAGTGCTTGGTTGGATGACACTCCTTAACGACTCAGCCTGTAGAAACATAATTAAGCATAACATTTCAAAACACATTACTTTCAATTTCAATCGATTTATTCATTACATATCCGTTCAATCATTCCCCATTCTTTAATCCCTCTCAAGTGTTTAATGCTAAACTTCTGTACATGTGATTCACGTATGAAGCTTGTGCCACAGATGTATTTGAAACGATCATAAATGTTAATGACTTAACTTAATGTCTCCTACAACAATCACATATGTTTTCCATTGAAAATATCATGTTTACATATTTAAGGTTCAAGGAAATAGCCAGAAGCGAAAGGGAACTAAGTTAGGGTAGAAAATGGCATGAAACAGTTAAAAGAAAATAAACAACCTTCACTAATTTGAGCATATCTATTTGTGTACTTAGAATTTGGATGTAAGACCACCACCATTGAAAACTAGACTTCTGGGGCTTGAATTTAGGCTTAAGAATCGTCTAAAACGGAGTCCAGATGAGGGAGATATGCTTATTTGAAGTTACCAGGTATAAGCTGAAACAGGACTGCCTACACGTGCACCCAATTTGACCGCTCGTGCGGCCCAAATCCGCTCGAGCGGAAAAATCGGCCGCTCGAGCGCCCAAAGAGTAAAATGAAAACCTCTTTTTTCTTCATGTTCCGCTCATGTGGTTCCCGTGGCCACTCATGCCGTCTGGGAAAAATCAGACAGTCCGAAAATGGTTCAAAGATGCAAACTTCCTAAACTCATTTCCAAGCCCAAATTCATGTAAAAACAACTCAAAAACATGATAACTAAGCATGATACAAGTGTAATCCCTCATTAAACATATCAATCTTGCATCAACAATAATTTCATGGTCTTATCTTTTCACAATTTCATACATTACATACACAAATTCAAAATACATGATCCATGAGCAATCTTTCAACAAATCTTGTTTTCATGAATTATCTAGAGTTTGTTTCATACATTATTCACAAGATTGGACTCCAATCATGCAAAATCAAAGCATTCAAGTTCCAATTTCTTAGTTTAGCTCAAATAAACACATAACCCAAAACCCTAACCCAAAAGAGTTTTAAATCTTCAAATCTCTATATGTTTTCAAGCAATAGATGAATTGTATACAAGATTTCCAAGTAAATTTTCATACCTTAGCTCAATCTAGGTTTTGCCCCTTGAATCCCCACCAAATCTCTTGTTTCTCCTCTTTTTCTCTCTCTAACTCCTCTAGCAAAGCTTTCCCAACCAAAAATCATCCACTTAAGAACTAGAGAGGTATAAATATAATATAGGCTAATTAAAACATTACGAATCGTAATTTTACAAAATTCTATCGTAGGCTCTAAAAATCATGCTAACCACAGATATGAAGTCGGTTTTGGTTTATCATCCCTCTAAGACTTTCAATTTTCAGCTCAAAGTTCTAATTATAATAGATTTTCCTACATTCAATAGATATAAAATCCAAAATCACATATTTCACATACTTAACTTGCAAATTCATATTAAACACATAAACACATGTATAATTAAGCATAATACGGGCTGGGTTATCACAAAATTATTACGTAAACAATATCATATGGTGTTTCGGGATTACTCAATAACTACGCAACTCTAATCGTTGCTGGATCTGTAGTTACATTGTTCAAAAAATAAGGATGATATGAATAAATGATAAAACTTGTTTGGGATAGTCTTTTTAACTTTTTTGACTTTTGTGAAAGAAAAAATAAAATGATTATAGATTGGATGTAATATTTTATCTTATTTGGCTAAAATAACATATTTTGTCCTATTTTAGCCTAAATGGACATCACAACCGGGCCATTATATTTCAGACTCATGTGATAATTTCTAGAGAGCTATTTTTGCCCACTTGCTCCGGTGGTTGTTTTGTCTCAATTATGTTATTGTAGCTTGTCTCATTTTAGGTATCAAAATTTTATTATTTTGTCAAATAAGTTAGTCAATTTTAAGTATGTTTGGTGTAGTTTTTGTAAAATTAAAATTTTATAATTAAAAAAGAAGCTTAAAACACTCCAATAATTATTTGTTTTCAATTTATTTAAAATACTTTTGTCCCATAAATTGTAAAAAAAAAAAAACTGCATTAAACATATTGACATAGATTTTTAAAATTATATATACGTAAATAACTCTAATAAATTGCACTAAACATAATTCTTGTATGGTTTTATTTTTTAATTTACAAAAAATTTAAGTGTACAAAAACTTTTACATAGTAAGACATAAATGTAATAATTTATTTTAAGGTAAATTATAATTTAACCCCCTGTGGCTTGCCTAAAAAACACGGAACCCCCCTATAGTTTCATTTGTAACACTTAAACCCCTTATACTTCATACCAGAGTGCAAAATCCAATGGAATTGTTTATTTAAATAGTACGTGTGTTGTACAACCAGAACTGATGAGTGGAGCACGTTTTTCTGCCCAAAAACATATGACAAATGACGAAAACACCCTTATTGCCATATATATACACAAATCAAGACCCTAATAAGATAGAACCTTAAACTAAAATGTTCCCAAATTGTCCGAAAGTTGCCCATATTTTCCAAAAGTTGAAGATTATTGTTGGATGGCTTCTTCATTTGCTTCCGAAAGTGGACAGTCAAGGACAAATGCTCCAAGACTATGTTATTGTGGAGAGAGATCCCCCTGTGAAGACTTCAATGACATCTAGAAATATGGGTAGAAGGTTTTATGGTTGTGCAAGATATGGAGTAAGCAAAACTTAATTTTTTTTTATTTTTTTTTTTGGAAAAAAAGATTGAATTTTTTTTGAAAAGGAATTTGTGCACTCATATTTTTTTATTATAGGTTGATGTAACTTGTGGCTGCTTTGAATGGGTTGATCCACCCATGTGCTAATGTGGGAGGGAGGTGTTGCCAAGGATGGTTGCAAAGATGAACAGATTGGAGAAGGAACTAGCAAGAAGTCGTAGAAGAAAGAAAATGTTTTGCAAAGCTCTGTTTGGGACATAGGTTTTTTTCTTTATCATGACAATGTTCTGGGTGAAGTTTGCTGGAGTAAAGAAAAATTGGTTGTTATTGGGCCATAGAGTTTGAGAGATGAAAAATATAGTCAAGGTAGAAAATGAAGGTGTACAATGGTTTGTGAAGCAATTGTAATGAAAAATGAAAGTGTAAAATGAAGGAATGTTTTGGTCAAGAAATGTACGCATCTGATGAACCAAAGAAATTGTAATGAAATAATGTTTTGTTCATTACATGTGCAGATACTATTAAGTATAGAAACATATTGGTTCTCATTCTTCTCCTGTAGAACATTTGGTGCCTTCAATGGATCTCTATACTTATTACATGTGCAGATACTATTAAGTATAGTTATAAACTTCTTACTTCTCCAATGATTCACACAAAACAAATGTCAAAGAAAAGACAAGCGGATAAAAAATAAGTGTATTATAAGCTACACAAGTTTCTATTTAAAATATAAGCAACAAAAATTCATCTACTTAACTGTATTGCCCACATATAATATGATGCTATAGAATGAGTGATCTTTCAATACATAGTACCTATTGTAGGCTCCATATCATGTTATGCATAGTGTTTATATCAATTATGTGAAGTACAAAACAATCAAGATATGAACCTAAAGGCAATCCATATCGTTTATACATAAACATGCTTCTTAGGTAAAAAATATAAAATCACATTAATGGAAGCTTTTAGAGTAACCAGTTGTTAAAAGGGTATTATAATAGGAAGGTCATTTGCTTCAGTTCACATTACTTTAATACAAGCCACAATTCAACCCACTGGGCTTCTCAAAACATAGTAAACTAAGATACTAGCCAGTTTCAAATTCAAAAACAAATTGGTACAAGCCACTTAATAGTTTAACAAGTTGAAAACTACTCAAAACACAACAAAAGCTGAGTTGTAGCTTTCTCTGCCATCATGCTTTCCCTTTCCCTTTGTCAGTTTGCATCTGAGTTGTAACTTTTGCAGACCCACCTCCTCCTCTACCTCTTCTAATGAAGCTACCTCCCAATGCAGATCTAGACATAACCCTGTCACCTCCAATTGGTTCACCCCTTCCTTTGCCATAATTAGTGGGTTGCAAAATAACAAACACAAGTATCCAATTACATTTTGTCAAATATTATAAAAGCAAATGAACTTGCAAATGAAATTTGACTATACCTGAGATAAGGAGTAATCAAATTCTGGAGAACTGTATTGAACTTTACTGGGCTGCAATGATAATGGTCCAAGTAAGCAATTATATGTTGTCAACTATGTCAAAAACCAAATGACACCCATAGGAGAGAGAGCTTACCTAAGATGCTGATGTCTTGCCTGTCATACTTGGAAATTCTTCAAATGTGTGGCCAATTCTAGTGGGCTGCAATGATGTAACAAGTATGCAAATTAACAATAGAACTAGGCTGCAATGATGTAACAAGTATGCAAAGTGGACAGATCTTACTTGAGATGAGGATGTGTTGGCTCTCCTACTAAGGAGCTTCCTTCTGGGCTGCAATGATTTATATATGTATTAAGTCATTGTTGTGAAATGTATTGCAAAATGAAATGAAATTGGAGGTTCAGGTTACTTGATATGTTGTTGCTGTTGCTGTTGCTGGTGTTGATGAAGCAATTGTTGTTGCTGTTGCTGCTAAAAATGGTTGTTGCTGGCTACTTCTTGTTGGCTTAAAAAGCTTAGACTTGGGATGGACAAGACCTTTACAAGATCTCTGGTTGTGACCTTTCTGAAGACATCTAGCACAAACAATAAACCTATGCTGCCTTGAAACTCTGACAGGGTTTATTGGCTCATCTATACCCTTCTTTCTCATTTTTGGTGGTCTCCAAGGCTGCTTTCTACACAATGGAGGAGCCACTGCTGGCAGTCCTGTTTCAACCCAATCATGCTGGCCTGGAACAGGGTGCATCATTAAGTTGTAGGCTACAAGATAATGTTGCTTACTGTAATAAGGGTGCACATAGTCCTCTGGCTTCTCTCTTTGAACAAATATGGAACTTACTGCACGTTTACAAGGTATTCCAGTCAAATCCCACATCCTACAACTACATTTCCTTTCCTCCAAATCAACAATGTGTATGGTATCACCACAATCTACTTCAAATTTTCTGTCACCACAATAGGTTGCAAAACCATTCCTAGATTGCACTTTCAGTGCGTCTAAATCTTTGACAATGTTGGGACAAATTTCAACAGTGTATTTTTCCATCCTTTCCTTCTTGATTTGGATCCTGTGCATTACCCTCCTTCTAATCCATTCAAGCATGCTGATTATGGGTTTGTCCCTAACTTCCAAGATGTTGTTATTGAATAACTCACACATGTTGTTGACCAATGTATCACACCTACTTCTTGGGCTAAAATGGGACCTAGTCCATAAAGTAGGATCTATTTTCCTTAGCCAATTGTATGCTTTCTCTTCTGGATCCATCTCCTTCAACTTGTTCATGTGAAATTCAAATTCCCTCACAGTCCCAGCTGCAGGTGCCTTCCACAATAGCTCCCTCAATTCAATCCCTTTGAACTTTGCTCTGAAATTGGAGTAAATATGCCTCATACATAATCTATGTTCCACATTTGGCATTATTTCCTCAAATGTTGCTACTAACCCCTTCTGTCTGTCAGAAATGAAGACCCATCCCATGTCATCAACACTATCAATATCATCCATGAGTTTTCTTAAAAACCATACCCAAGAATCTTTACTTTTTTATCTCAACAGCTGCCCATGAAATAAGAAAATAGTTGTTGTTCCTATCCCTTCCAAGTGCACATAATAATTGTCCACCATAGATTCCTTTCAAATGACACCCATCCAATTCTATAATGGGCCTGCATCCTCCAACAAATCCTGTTCTAAGGGTTGCAAACCCAACATATAACCTCTGGAAAACTGGGGGCAATTCTAAGTTGGGCCTAAGCATGTCTTCATTGGGCCTATTCACCACTACTTGCATTACACTGTTTGAATTATGCAGCCTCACTATTTCACAGTAATCATACACCTTTGCATATTGAACCCTTTGATCTCCTTCAATAACTTCTCTTGCTTTTTTTTTAGCCCTATACAATTGAGGCCTATTAACATCAACCATTAACTCCCTCCAAACTGTCTTCTGTATAGGCCTAACTTTGATGTTAGGGTCATCCCTTAACTTGTTCATATACTTGTGTGCCAAGTAAGTTAAGTTCACCAAGTGATTATTATATGACCTTCAACATGCAATCTCCATCCACATCCATGCTTGCACACTACAATAATCCTAGAGTTATCATTCCTTATGTACTTGATGTCATAACCATGTTGGATATTCCACTCTTTCATTGCCTTTCTAAAAATTTGAGGGGTGACAAACTTAATTCCAAGTTTCAGTTGTGGCTTCTTCATGTCTACTTCTTCAATGAACTCAGGATATTTATCTTCACATTCTTCATCTAATGAGTTATGTACACTATGTAAATTTTCATCCTCAGGATCAAAATACCACCCTTCATTTGCCTCTTGATCACATGAAGGAGGTTGCCTCTTTTTTTTCTTTACAGTCTCCCTTGGTGAGAAAATATCATCATCTTCTAGCCCCTCTAAACCCTCATTCAACCAGTCAAGTTCATCACTTTCATAGTCTTCATATTCTGAACCATTATCAACATTCACATCATTCATGTAATCAGGATCATCACTATCTTCTTCATTCCAAGCTCTGTTATCCATTTCCTCATCTCTGGCATCTTCATCTGCTGTTCCTTCATCCCCATCTCCATTATGCATTTCCTCATCACCTACATCTTGCATTCCATCTCTACAATCCATCTCTTCTTCACTTATACTTTCCATGTCATTCCAAGTTAGTGTCTGCTTAGCACTAACTAGTACTCTTGGGGGTACCAAATGTTTCCCTTTTGGACTTACCACTTGTAATGGGTCCTGACCCTTCTCCACATATAATTGAATCACATCTAACCTTCATACTCACATATCATGGTATATACATCAACATCTTCTTCAATTATTGTCAACCCATCATCCAAACTTTTTCCAGATTTCCTATACCACAAAATAGAAATACTATACACATCTATTTTCATCTCCTTCAAGATGGTATGAATCTCAATAAAAGATAGTCTGTCAGGATCAACATCATATATATATATATATATATATATTCCACTTTTCCTTGTTTATAAGCAATATTAGGAGGCATACTGAAGTACCCATTATAGTTGATCTCAAAAATCATTTTTTTTTTACCTCACTGCAAAAAACAACAAAACTTCACAATATTACATTACAAAACTCAAACTCATTGGAACCACATAACAACAATCATAAAAAAATCTAAAGTTAACATCATAAAAAAATACATGTTGTTTATGAACCTCTATGCCCCACCCCACTTTAACCAACATCCAAAAAACATAAAGTAATTAAAGGCATGAATACTAAAGTATACAAAAACAAATATGTGAATAAAAAATACTCAAAGTTAACATCATGAAAAATATTCCCCATTACTTACTTATGAAGCTCTATACCCCACCCCACTCCACTTTAACCACAATCCCCAAAAATTAAAGCAATACAAGCATACCATGCCTAAAACATTACAAGTTTTGTGAATCGAAGTCAACATACACTCAGTTATGAATTAAAATTAGGGAAAATCAACATCTAAGGATCAAAATAAACTAGGGTAAACAACACATACCTAATCTAGTAATGGCGTTCGCGATATGATGGTGAAATTGATAATGAAACCCTAGTTCAATCCAATCAACCACAGCGAGAGAGAAGATAGAGAGAGTGGGGGGAGAGAGAGAGAGAGAGAGAGAGAGCAAATAGAGATGCGAATACTGGTGTTAGTCAAATGAAACGAAACGACTGAGAGATGTAAAATATCTAGGGGCATTCTTGACTTTTTACAACTTCTGTTACGTCCATTGAATTTTGCACTCTGGTATGAAGTATAAGAAGTTTAAGTGTTACAAATGAAACAAACTATAGGAGGGTTTCGTGTTTTTGAAACAAACCATTGGGGGTTAAATTATAATTTACCCTTTATTTTATATTTGTGTTCCATTTTAAAAAAATCTTATTCATAACAAAATGGAAAATGTTTGATTGCTATAAATTCTGTGGTTCAAATGGATCGAAAATGTCAAAACGATGTCGTTTTGACATTTTCAGAATTGTTTTGTACTCAAAATGACGTCATTTTAATATTTTCGAACCATTTAAGTCATAAAATTTGTGACCACCAATCATTGCCCCTACTAAAATTGTATCACAAATTTTGAATTGTCCATGGAAATAGATCAACACGAAAACGCCACGGCCATACATAAGATCATTATGACAATAGACATACATCATGTACGTGTCGTGAAAATGTGTCCATCGCATTCTTGGACAGGGCAGGACAGGCTGTACATGAGATGTAATAATTAGATTTGAATTAAAAATGTTTCAGCTAGCTATTAAATTTTAAAAGGTCATAAAAAATGCTTGGTATCTGTTTGTTTGTTTGTTTTGTTTGTTTTGTATTTTTTTTTTTTTTTTTTTTTTTGTTTTCGAGGCAATTAGTGATGTATTTGTAGGATTCACTCATGTATGTGTGAGATTTATACCATCAATGATTGAGATCTAAAGAAAATTGTAAGAATTACAAAAAAAAAAAAGGTCTCGATCATTATTGAAAGGTGATTTTGACAAAAATTAAAGTATTTTCAATAGAAACTTTTTGGGGGGAAATTAGGGGGGGAATACCTATATGATTTGATCATTTATAATAAAATAAATCTTAAATTTTTTATTTTGTCAATTTAAATTTTAATATTTTGATTTATTTTTAATCTAATTCATTTATCTATTTTTATTAAGTAAAATCGACGAAAAAAAAATATTTTAGTGATTTAAATTGACAAAATTAAAAAATTATAATTTATTTTGTTTCAATGGTCAAACAATGTGAAATTTTTTTTTTCCCATTCACCCAAAAATAATTTCTCCAATTTTTTTTGGCGATTGTGAGAATTGAACTTACACACTCTCCTTACAATGACAACTTTTATCATAATTTCACTATTAAGGAGTTGAATTCAAAATCTCTCTTTAATAGAGATTTGATGACCAAAAAATTAGCCACACAGGTTACAACCCTTTTGCTTCGAATTGATTTTACTTAACACTTGCCTTAAACTAACTTTGTTTATCATGATCACATATCTACCACTAAAACTATATGTTCATTTTGATGAAAAATATTTTTTATACATTTAAAAATGTGAAAGGAATAATTCAAACTAAAATTTTATTTCTACATCTACTACCATCACCCAATCACCTTACCACCATCGTAACCACCTCCACCAATAATATGCTACTTGTTATCGAAATTGACCCCTGTATATATATTTGTTTTTTATCTGCATGGGTATCCAAAGCCATCATTGTACCAAGTTGTGATGGTGGGACTAGAAGCAAGCGCCACTTGGGTTGGAGGTAGATAGCTTAGGCTTATTATTATTGTAACTTGTTGAATGAATTGGCAATAAATGTTGTTATGCACAAGGACCGTACACACACGGCACCAGAGGTGATAGACAAGACACGACTCCACCTTTGTCTTTCAGGGTCCCATTTTATATACAACAATGATTCATCCCCTTTTTCTCCCCACCCCCTTTGACCCCCTCTCTCTCTTATTGGTTACATTTTCTTTTTCTTTTTCTTTTTCTTTTTTTTCCTACTCCTCCAATCACCACCCACCACGTGGCAAAGGGGGGTGAGGGGGTGACCCCAAAAAGGGATCCCAAGCATTATTCTTTTATATACTCTACTCACAAATTCAGTGTATATTGACACTCATATGAGTTATTTATAATTTTTGTTTTTTTTTTAAAGAATTTGCATGAGACTATTTGGACTGTTAAAAAATTAGAAATATTAATTGTGCAAAACCCGAAGATGTAATTTTTGCTTACTTCTTAGAAGATAAAAATAATTTAAATAAGTTAAAAAATGTTGATTATCTGAAAATTAGGAAAAAATATTTTTATTTTCACTTTCTAATTATCAAACTTTTAATCTAGAATATCTATTATATCTATTCTTGTCCTGGGTGGGTGTCGAGGGGGGGGGTTGGGTGATCGCTTGGGTGAGTAATTACTACAAACAGTTAGCATGCATTGGTTTTGTGTTGTTGGTACTACTAGTAGTACTACGACTTCATCAGTGTGGGTGCTCAATTGCTCCCCCACTAACAGAGGCCGACTCGATGATGTCTGATGTCTGCAGGCCCAACAACCCATTTGAATTTATTGTGGATCCCATACCATGCATTCTCACACTTCACATAATACTCAAAATAATCTCATCTCCCACTTCAATTAAATCCTCACCAACAATTACACCATCATAACTACCACCACTGCTATAGTCCCTTTGTAGAGGGTATATTTGTCCCACTATAATTGGGGTGTTTTGGGAATCATGATAAAAGTCAATTTTTTGGCTTTTTAACTTTTTTTTTAGTCAAAAAAAGTCAATTTTTTTACCAAAAATAATCCAATTTTTTGCCAAAAAAACCACCAAAAAAGTTAAAAAATCGAAAAGTCAACTTTTTACCAACTTTCCAAAACACTACTGAGTGTAAGATGAACTTACGATTTTCTCAATTTTTTGCAAAACAAGTAAAATCGTTAAAGGCTTCCCGATAGGGTCCAGCTTCTGTCTAGTCCGGGATCGGACTGGACCGTACTATTGGGCCCGTGGGGGCCCATCACGGGTCCCATTTTGAAAATCTGAACCGTTCAATGTGTAAAACTCGTCGAGTACTATATGTCTGTAAAAAATCACATTGATTGAATATCGATAGTTATGTGATCAAATCAGTTTTGTATTAAAAAAAATGAACGGTGAAAAAATTAACAATTGATAAAAAAAACAATGAGGATACTATACCCATATATTAGTGTTGGCGGGAGACTGATCTAATGGTCAAGTCAATACTTGATTAGGAATTCAGAAATAATATTTGAAAAATATTAGGGACCCTAAATGTTTTACTAACATTTTTACCAAATATTGTGGGATCCAAGTCGATCTCATACCCATATAAGACATTTAGTAAAAATATTAATAAAATATTTAATATCCCTAACATTATTCGTAATATTTTTGTCTTGTTGTGTACCTTAAATATTATCTCTCTTCCTATTCAACATGGTTGTTCGGCCGAAATAGGCTTCCTCGTCTAATCTACGTTTATGTGTGGGCGTCTCTTTTGGGCCCAAAAGAGATTGGAAGTTGGTTTCAGTGCTCTGAACTTGTCTTCCAATCCTACTTAGGGTTGGTTTGGCATCTACTATATAATCTATCTTTTTATCTTTTTTTCATCACATCACCTCTCTATTTTTCTGCATATCTTTTCGTAAAAAGACAAAAAATACACTTTTTTAGGACATTCCAAACCAACCCTTAATTAGGCTAGTTTGGCTTATGATTTTTTTTATTTTCCTTACACAAATTGTGTTGTTTATTTTGTTAAAATTTTATTTTATGATAAGACTAATTAAAATAGCTAAAATACTCCAAATATCTCCATTATTGATGGCGATCAAAGAAGGCAATGGAGCATGGGATGTAGCTAAGCACTTTCCTTTCCTTTTCTTTTCTTTATTTGTTTTTTTTTGTTTTTTTTTTTTTGTAAAAATTACAATTGAGATCTCGTTTGGAAATAGGTTTTTTTAATAATTTTTTGATTTTTTGGCTAAAATATGATGTAAAAAAATTAGTATGTTTGTGATGACTTTTTAAATTTTTACGAAAAGATGTGCAAAAAGTAGAGAAAAAATGAAAGGTATGTTTGGTTTGTGTTTGAGAGATGTGTTTTAGAGATAAAAAGTACTAAAAGTTGTTTGGTTTCGTTTTTTTCGAAAGATGTTTTGAAAAATTATTTTGAGAGAAAGTTTTAGAAAAAGTGATTGATTTGATGTGTGTGTGAGAGAGATTTGTTTGGAAAACTTGTTTGATTTACAAGTTTTGAGAAATTTTTTTGAGAAAATTTGTTTGGTTTGATTACTTTTAAAAACTTATTTGTAGAGAAAATTTCCCAAAAATTTTTCAGAAATGCAAACCAAACGAATCCGAAATCTTTAACTTTTTGGTATGAGTTGTTGGCATTTTGATTTTTTTAATAACTTTTTGACTAAAAAAGTCACTTGCCAAACGATGCCTTAGTGTACTTTTAAATAAATAATTATACATTTATTAAAAAATTATGATTTTAATTATTAATATTAATAAAATTTATCACTTATTTATAATTATTTTTTTAGAAGTACATTGGTCTGTAATTTTGGTGGTGTTTGGCAAGAAGGTTTGGGTGGATTTGGGGTTAAAATAGCCACAAAAAATAAAATAGGCTATTTTAGCCACAAAAAATAAAATATCAAATCCAACCCATAATCATTACAATCTTCTCTCACAAAAAAAGTCAAAAAAGTCAAAAAGTCAAAAAACCCTTCCCAAACCAAGCTAAAATAGCTCAGGCTAAAATAGCCAAAAAATTAAAAAATCAACCCACTTTCCAAACGGAGGCTTTATTTTATTTATTTATTTATTGTTTTGTTCTGTTTTTTTAAAGAAATGGCCAATGTTGTGGTCATGTCATGCTAAGCCTACGGTTGCCCGTCCATATGGGCAAGAAGTCAATTGGACGGGTAAGGACAACTTGCCATCTTCAGCCACAAAAGGCCATGACACCCATAACTCCAAAAATAAATAAAACTTAAAAAATGAAGGTTGAGGTCCACCTACGTGTTGTCAACCTTATTTAAAATAAATCTTAATTGTAGAATATATATAATTCTTGTTCATAAATTTTTATATTTTAATTTTGCTTAATATTTTTTATATTTCAGGATCAAGCTTAACAAATTTTGTGTCAAAATATAATTTAAAAAGTATTTTTTTATTATTTTATGTAATCATTTTTTTTAAATACATCATTTATTAGACTCTATGTTCTAACTCTATTTAATTTTATTTATTTTTAATTATCTCTTCTCTCAAACAACATTATTCAAAAAAGTCAAAATAGTAGAATCAAATATCTGAAAAAGGATAAATTATCGAATAGCTAATAAACACTAATCAAGTAACAACTACAAATAATAATTAGCCATTAAGATTTAATTTGTTAAGACAAAATTATTAATATTTTCATGATTTACTTGTTATATTTAATTAAAAAATAATAATTTTTTGAGACTGATATGGTGCTATTAGAGTATTTTCAATCCTTACTATTTTTATTTTCACCAAATTTGAATGAAAATTTGGTTAAAAGTTTGATTTGGCACTCTAATCCTTATTTTTATGTCAAATATTTTTTAACCTTTTTTTTATAAAGGAAAATATATCTACAATCCTTATTCTTTCTAAAATTTTATCAAATTTAAAAAATAAAATAAAAATAGACTGTTGAAAATTTGGTAAAGGATTTAAACCAGCTTTAATTTATGGTCCATTTATTTAGGCAAAAAACATTTTTTAACGAAAATATTTTTACATAAAACTTTTTTTAAAAAAAATAGTTTAGAGAAAATATTTTTTTATGTTTGATAGAGGTGGTGATGGGTACTAGTGTAGGTGAGACTAGTGGTAATAACATTATGATATTGATAAGCATTTAGTTTACAAAACGTTTTCATCTTTTAAAAATAAAAAATATTTTCAACCTAAATATGATTATTTTTTGTTAACTATGATAAACGTCCAAAGAAAAGTAAACGTTAGTAAAAAATTTGTCACTCCATTGATTTAAGGGTAAATTATATTTATATTTTTTAAGATTTAGATTTAATACATATCACCTTCTGATGTTTGAAAAATTATTCTAACTCGTTTATTATTGTAATTATTTAGACAGAATTAATGTTAGTATTAAAAAGACATTGAATTCATACATTCTCTTATTTTATTTTATTTTGCTTTACTTTTTCTAACTTTATTTATTTATTTATTTCCTTTGCTTTACTTTGTTTTTTTAATATAATTTCTTCCTTTTTTTTGTCAGAAATTATTACCTTTTATATAAATATGGGATTTGTGAAATAAGGCTGTTAATTACAGAAATGAAAATATAATTTTTCAAATGTCAAGAAGTGATATATATTAAATTTAAATATTAGGAGATATCAGCATAAATTACCTTTGATATATTAATTAAATTTAAATTTAATAAAAGAATTAATGAAAGATTAGAAATGATCCAATAAAAGTGTGTTAAAAAAAAAAAATTTACAGCCGGGAAAGAGAAAGAAGTGGAGTAGAGTGGCGCCAGAAATGATCTTTATCAGAGAGTTGAGGATAAGACGCAACCGCAATCAATTCAAAGCCCAACCACCAACATTTTATATATATATATATATATATATGTCACTTCCACGCACTGATAGACGAAGAATCCATACATTCACACACACTGACGATCGAACCAAAACCCAATTCCCAAAAAACTTCCGTGTAAAACCTCCACAGATCTCTTCCTCCCGTGTAGAGAGAGAAATGGCTAAGACCGACAAGGTCTCAGCGCCTTCACGGCCTACGATCATACTCCCACCTCGCACCTCCTTCGACTCCATCTTCGCCGGTTTGAGCCCTGGTCCGATGACCCTCGTCTCGAGTTTCTTCTCCGACAGCTACTCCGACTCCGACTGCCCTTCCTTCTCTCAGCTCCTGGCCGGAGCCATGGCTTCCCCTGTTGCTGCCGATGGTGGAATCCCAACTCTGCCCAGCTTTTTAGCCAGTAGTTTGTCGAACGAAGTGGATTCTGAAGATGCGTGTGAACAGAAATTAGGGTTTAAGCAGAATCGGCCAGTGAATTTGGTGGTTGCTCATTCTCCCCTGTTTATGGTTCCTCCTGGGTTGAGCCCTTCTGGGTTGCTTAATTCGCCCGGTTTCTTCTCTCCACTTCAGGTGAATTGCTTCTTCTTCTTTTTTTCTGTTTTTTTTTTTAATATTTTTTATATTTTATTTTGGGTGTGTGGTTAAGATATGCAAAAATTTTGGTTCAAGTGTTGATTTGGGTTGTTTCATGATATATTAGAACTTGGAAACAATATAATTTTGGTGGTTGTCAAATTTGTGACTTAACTCACCCGGTTTCTTCTCCCCTCTTCGGGTGAATTGCTAAATTCTATTGGGTCTTTTTTATTATTATTATTAATATATATATATATATATTTTTTTTAAGGATATGCAACATTGTTAGTGAAAGTTTTGATTTTGGTTGTTTGGTGATGGTGTAGTGACTCTCAAATTTGTGACTTGTGAAGGGAGGAATCTTTGTATGCTTAAAATTCAAGTTCTTTACATAAATTTTACCAAACATAGTCTGGTTTTTAAGATACAATTAAGAAAGGATTAATTTACGGAGTCCATTGCTCCAACAAGAGATTGGTGCTATATGTATTCCTGTATATTTTGTAGCTGTGGATGTGTTTGTACTTTGTGCAGTATTCGTGTATACAAAGGCTTGTTTGCTTTTCTGATGTTCAATTCATTACTCTAGTGATTTGGAATCGCTTAAAATACCATTTGAGGTTGAGTTTTTACACATTTATTGTTCTTAACTTATCACTTGGATTTGAAATTGCTTTGTGATCAAGTGAGTGGTTCTTGTGTTGTGCCTTGCTGCGGTAAAGCTTTTGTATTTTGTTTTTTTGTTGGCTGTGACTGTGAGATATCACATTGTTGAAGATGAAATATATTGCTGGGACGTTTGCTGAAAAACATCTGCAGTGGGCCATTGGTTTGGCATTGGTGGAACGTGTTGGATGGAATTTGCGGAAAATGTGGAAATTAGTCATGTTTCGGAAAATCTTGAAAATACCCATGATTTATCATGTTGCCGTAGTGGGTGTATAAGACATTGTTAACACATCAGTCGGTGCACCTGAAGATGATAAACTGTTCCAATTTCGACCTGCGTCCAGATCTATGAATTTTATGATGTTGTAGTTTCTTGTATTTACCCACAAAGCTTCATGCATGAGACTCACCCCGCTTAAATAAATGCAATTTATAAAGCAAAAGATTTGAATTC
The DNA here is from genome assembly GCF_004153795.1 of Camellia sinensis. NCBI lineage: Eukaryota > Viridiplantae > Streptophyta > Magnoliopsida > Ericales > Theaceae > Camellia > Camellia sinensis. The sequence continues at coordinate 677,993 of NW_021027511.1, forward strand.
AGTATTCATACCAATCTAAGTACTTTCCTTTCTTCTTGTACACAGTCATGTAAATGAAGATATGTATTATCTCTGGTAAATCAGGATATTTTGTTGTGAACTTACCAGGATTGGTCATAAACTTGAATCCAGGGATGATATGGCTAGCTACCTAGGCCATCTTATAGGATTATAAAGGCCATCTGAATTATATGGACGAGACTGCTGGTGTTGATTATGGAGCTTGGCATGTCAGTTCTGCATAATTAAATTAGGAGTTTGGCTTATAGATGCATTGAGTAATCATTTCCCGCTCCTTGAATTCCTTGCAGAGCCCCTTTGGAATGACCCACCAGCAGGCCCTAGCACAAGTTACAGCGCAGGCTGCATTATCTCAATGTCATTTGCATGTCCAAGCCGAATCTCAACCTTCTTCACTAGTAGCTTCTGAAGAATCTTTGAACGACCATCAATCCTTTGCTTCCAACACAACCATACAACAACAGGTGCCCACTGTGATATCAGAACCTGAAAGTTCCGTAATTGAATCATCAGAAGTTTCTCAACCCAATAGGAAATCACTACCTCCTTGTGCTGCTGTTGACAAACCTGGGAATGATGGCTACAACTGGCGAAAATATGGGCAGAAACAGGTCAAGACAAGTGATCATCCTCGAAGCTACTATAAATGTACACATCCCAATTGTCCAGTTAAGAAGAAGGTTGAGCGTAATTTTGATGGGCAGATAACTGAGATTATCTACAAAGGCCAGCACAATCACGAACTTCCGCAATCTAATAAACGTGCAAAAGATGGTATTGATAAGAACTCAAATACAAACTCTCAGGTAAGGCGTGAACTTGGTGTGCAGGGTGAGACAGAAATGAGCAGGGAAAATGAAACTTTTCATTCAGTTCCTAGGAGGGTCCAGGCGTCTACCCAACTGACACCGATACAGTTATCAGGATCAAGTGATCATGTTGAAATGGGTGACATTGAAATGAGACTAAATCAAGCCGACAATGATGAACCAAATCCCAAGAGAAGGCAAGTTTAATGCCTAGTATTTTTTTTCTTGATGTCAATACTTTTCTCTTACCTTTCACAGTTCTTATTGAGATTTCTTTGTAGTATAGGAACAAAGAGGTCGGGACATCTGAAGTAACCTCGTCGCATAATACAGTCACAGAACCCAGAATTGTTGTGCAGACAAGGAGTGAAGTTGATCTCTTGGATGATGGGTACAAGTGGCGAAAGTATGGGCAGAAAGTGGTCAAGGGCAATCCTCATCCAAGGTGGTAACTTTGTCCATATGTTGGTGTTAATATTGTCATACAGGAATAATTTGTGCTTCGAAATATTGTTTAATTATACAGGAGACCTGAAGTCTTCATTTTCTTGTGTTTGCCTTTGATGATTGCATCATGCTAGTTGATTCTGAAATTCTTTTGCCAAATAGTTTCCCATCACAAACTTTATGATTTTGACTTCTTTGGCCTCTTGGTGGAGCACTAATAGATGTTTTGATATCCTTATTGTTTATTTGACAGTAATTAGATGCACCGACCAGTTCTGAGAACTCTACAACCATTTGGGAAAGAAATCAGTTTACAGCCAAGATAAGCATTAGAATTGGGCTTAAGTTGGGGTATAAAAGCATAACTGGATTGATTGTAATGATCTAGCTGAGATCGTCCCACTGCCATGAATTTTAGTAGAGATGTCTTCCGCTCAACGATAAATTTAATGAGTGGTTTAAATTTTCCCACTATAGAAATTTGTATATGTTCAGTAAGGTTCAGAAACCTATGCTCTGAGATTGTTCACCAGTCATCTGTCCGTCGACTCATAAGAGTATCACTCAACTGATCCATTTGTGGCCTTATATCTCTCTTTTTTTCTTTTTTGCATTTACCTTGTATGGTCATCCTCCACACTAACAAAACATTGCTTTGTTAGTCGATAAGGCTTTATTTTTCTCTTTACCTGTTTGAATTACACTCGTGAGACTCTCAATGCAATTCTCCTCTATACCGTGTTGCCTTGACAAACAAATTTTGTTCCATTCCAAAATGTCAAAAGTTCCCATTCCTTGGTTACTGTTTTAGTTTCTCAGATCTCAATTATTGGGATTTAAATTATGCTTGTTTTTGCGGGAATGAATAGTTTAAAAATAGTATATAAGTGACATTCTCAGGTACATAGTATCTGGGTCAGACCCCAGAGCTAACTGGCAGTCTCTGACTTTTACAATTCAAGCGTGGTATGATTTTGCTGTGTTGTGCTTTCTTCTGTTCTGCATGATTGCATATTGTTGGAATTTCCTGTTATCTGTATTGTATTGTTTCTGAGCTGTTCTTGTTCTGATGTCAAATTCTATTTATACCCTTTGCGGCCAAAAAATTTAAAGAACAGAAAAAGAAAGACACTGAGTTTACTTTCTGTGAGAGTAATCCCTGAATTCTATATGCAGGAGTTACTACAAATGCACTTATGCAGGATGCAATGTTCGTAAGCATGTCGAGAGGGCTTCAACTGACCCCAAAGCTGTCGTAACCACATACGAAGGGAAACACAACCATGATGTCCCTGGAGGTAGAAAGAGTGGTTCCAACACAGCAAATAGTAACACATTGCAGTTAAAATCACATAAGGTGGTGACTAAGAAGCCTGCTCTACTTGAAGAAATGGATTTTGGAAACAAAGATGAAAGGCCGGTTCTTTTACAGCTAAAAGAAGAGCAAATCATAGCATAAACTTCTAAACAAGATTGATTGGATTTGAAGTGACTTGCCCATTCACATGGTATAAGATGGAGTGATCGGGAGAGAGAGCAATTATTTGAAAGCTTGTTGTGAAGCCCACAAGAATGGTTTGCTGCGTGTATAGTAAATGCATTGGCTGCTATATGTATCTGCACTGTATTGTGTTATGTATATGTGAAATCTGAGCAGGGGTTGCTGTATGTATAGTAAATGCGTCGCCTGCAATATGTATCTGCACCTTAATTTCTTCTGTATGTGGGATATTAGGCCTTGTGTGTGTGAGTATTTGTTCAGACTTTTGCAGAGGCATGGATATAATGTTTGAACAAGATGTTAAGTTTCTCTCTTTCCTTGTTCATTGCTTCTTTATTTACATTTAACCTTTGTTTATAATATATTGTATTTGATATTTATGGTGATTGTTATTATATATATACTTTAATTACATGTATAAATAATAGGCAAGAAACCCAACAATGGATGTTCTGTCTTCGTGTCACCAATTCAGTCATAATTATTTGGTTACATCTCAAATTCTATATTTTGAGATTTCTACATATTTTAACGATTACAAATAAATTACTATCAAGGCAGAAGGTCCATTGTTGTAAGTAATTATTGTTATTACTTAGTTTAAAAAATTAGAATTTTGTTGATTTGTGTTCATCAGACACGTTTTAAAAAACTTTTAAAATATTATATTAATATCCTAAAAATTGTTCAGTTGATTTTCAGAATTTATTTTCTGAAAAAATTTCAAAATATAATTTGACAACATATGATTTTCTATTTACTAGGAGGAAATAATTTAAAAAATTAAAATTAAAATTTGTGTTTCTTATATTTATTTTTATCAAATTCTAACTGTTTTAAAAGAAAAATCAGAAAATAATTTTGTAAATTCAACCAATCCTCTGCCACAAATTGTACAGTTAGTTGTTGAGCAGTTAGGCTGCACCCGCCACTGAACCCTCTTCCCAACGGTTAGATTTCTCTCTCTCTCTCTCTCTCTCTCTCTCTACTGTATACCTTTTCTTTTGCAAAACTGAAGAAGAGAATTGCAAAAGATGAAGCAATTTGGACCCACGAATGTCCTCTTCCTTGGATTTCGGAACTATTTTCTTCTGACAGACAAACACAAACACAAACACAAACCCCTTTCCTTGAAATCCTCGATCCTCCGCAGATATCGCAAGACCCAAATGAAAAAGAGCGAGAATGAGAAATTCACTGACACCCCATCAACTCGTTACACCCAATTTCCTCTCCTTTTTTGCAGGGGGTTACCCAAATCCATTTTGGTCCCTCTAATGCTTCTAATCTCCATACCCATTTTCAGCTAAATGTAGGGGGGGATTCAATCCCCAATCTGTTTGACCAATTCCCAATTCCCAATCCCCCACCATTTGGGGTCGATCTGGGTTTTCACCAATTCGAGATCGGCCTTTCATGGGTTTTGGGGTTTAATGGGTTGCGTTAGCTCGAAAAAGGCCAGGTCGCCTGATTCCGATTCCACCTCCGCCGCCAATGCTCGTCGCAATGTTTCTGTTTCGTATTTCGATTCGGCACGAGCTGGGTTTGGGGAATTGGAGAAGATAAAGGAGGAACCTGAGAAGGAGAATGAGGAGGAATTGGTTGACAGAGGTGGTAAAATTCCCATTTCCAAGTCCACAAAGAAGGGCAATTCTGACAAAAAAGCTGTTTTTAGTTTGAGATTTGGAAGGTATACCGAAGCTGAACATGTCGCTGCCGGTTGGCCCTCTTGGCTCAGCGCTGTCGCCGGTGATGCCATTAATGGATGGTTGCCTTTGAGGTCGGACTCATTTGAGAAATTGGACAAGGTAGTGATTGCCCCCAAAGCTTATGCATTTCTCATTTCAACATCTTTCATGCTTTGATTTGTTTGTGTTGTTTATTTTATTTTGTCGTAATTGAGTGTTTGATTATCGAGCTTAATACAAGTCCTAAAAGACAACAAGTCTAAAAGACACGCGTTTGTTTGTGGAAGTTGTTGGAGTTTTTGTAGTTGCAATAATTTCTTTCTTGAATCAAGGTTGGGTTGTTGGTGTTAACACACACAATATAGGAGCCTATTAGAAGCCAAAAAAATAAAAATAAAAAATTGGTAAACATCTCACAACTCAAGAGACTAAGTAACATTTCCTCTACCACCTTTGCCTTGAGCCAACTTTAAGTCGTTGAGTTTATCTTTTACGCTGTTCTTGGTCTCGTTTCTTGAAGTGGGGAGCTTCCAACCGTGTCTTCACATTCAAAAGTGGCAAGACAAGAATCAATACACACTAAATGCATAGGACCTTATAGCGGGAGCATCTATTCGAAGCCCATTACTCATCCCTTCTTTGAACAATCATAGTTTTTAGTTTTCCCGGCATCCTCTTTGGAGGGATCTCCACCCAATCATTAGCTAGATTTGTCTGTAGTTACGAACATCAATCTTGCTTCACCCACGGGTACAAAAGTGCTTTCCTTCATTTAGCAAGTATTTATTCTGCAAAATATCATTGAACAATTTCATCACTTCGAATGACGCATATCTCTTTGGCATTAACTTTTTTGGCTTGAGTTCTTAGCTAGTTCATACATGGTGGTTGACCATACTGTTTTTTTGTACAATTTTTTGACCAGTGTCAGAGGACAGTACATGCCTGATTTCGTTAACCTGTTTGTGGTCCAAGGTGCTTGTGTGAGTGCATGCATGTGAAATTTATAGGAAACAACACAAAGGAGAAACTACCGAACTAAAGAAATGGTGGGACGAGAAATGCTTCATTTATTTATTTATTTATTTTTCCCAAAATCAACTGCATAGAAGCCAATGGAAAAGTAAAGATAGGATTATAATTGGTTATGTTGTTCGGTATACAAATAAATGGTTCAGTAGTCGTTACTTACACAGAGAATCAATAACTTTGCTAGTTGATGACGCTGATAGTTTTTACTGATTTCTTATCTATAGTGCATCATTAGTTTCATATTTTTGTCTGATGCATAAATAATATTTTGTTTGTAAGTCGAAATTGCGTTCAGTACGAGTTATGTCAAAATTGTTGTCTCTCCGTTTGGAGGGAAGACGATTTCCTTAGAACTAATAGTGTGCCTGTTACTGCCATAAATTTATTCTTTTTGATTTCTATGTAAATGTAGATTGGACAAGGGACATACAGCAGTGTGTACCGTGCACGTGAAGTTGAAACAGGTAGGATAGTTGCACTGAAGAAGGTCCGGTTTGACACTTATCAACCAGAGAGTGTCATGTTTATGGCACGAGAAATTACGATTCTCCGCAGGCTTGATCATCCAAACATCATGAAATTGGAGGGGCTAATTACTAATCGTTTATCGTGCAGCATATACCTTGTATTTGAATACATGGAACACGATCTTTCTGGACTATTATCATGTCCTGACATCAAATTTAGTGATGCACAGGTTTGTTAACAACCACTTTTCGGTAATGCTACGCAAACATAATTTAAATACAAAAATGTAATATAGAATAATGTGCCCCATTTATATCCATTAATTGGAAATCAAAATGTTCATCACTATGGTTTATAATTACAAGAATGCCATTGGCACATCATTCTGGTCTTAAATTTCATATAAAATTTGTTCCATCACTTTTTTCAGGTTGCATATAAATAAGCAAGTTTTGTTTTTATTATGATGTATCTGCTGCAGTATTTGTTATTTCCGAAAATGAGACTATCAATTTTTTTTTTTTCGCCTCCAGCTTAGAAGATTATTTAACTCTCTCTCTCTTTCTCTCTCTCTCTCGTAGATTAAGTGCTACATGCGGCAGCTATTATCTGGACTTGAGCACTGCCACTCACACGGAGTAATGCATCGAGACATCAAAGCATCTAATATTTTGGTTAATAATGAAGGAGTTTTGAAGATAGCAGATTTCGGATTGGCAAATTATGTTAGTGCAAGGCACCGGCAAGAATTAACTAGTCGTGTAGTGACTTTATGGTATCGTCCTCCTGAACTTCTACTGGGATCAACAAATTATGGGACATCTGTGGATATGTGGAGTGTGGGCTGTGTATTTGCTGAACTTTTCTTTGGCAAGCCCATCCTTAAGGGAAGAACAGAGGTGAACTCCTTGGAATTCATGTTTTCTAATTGTTTTTTAACTTGCATGCTCTTTTACATAAGCTCATGAAGCGGCACGTAGGAATTTTATTTATTTTGGAAAAAGGGGAAAGAAAATATAGTAAAGAGCACAAAATATTGGAGAAGTGCCTATATCTATGAGTGAGGAATAAAATTACAGTTCCCATTATAAGGTATCTGTATATATTTAAAGAAGGGTCCTTGCTTGGAGACAAGATGGTTCTAGAGAATAACATAATGTTTCGACTCTGTAGATATACACACATATATAATACAATATTAACACACATTTACTCGCATGAAAGCCTTATTTTTCTGGATTACTGTTACTTCGGCATAAAAATTAATGAGGGTTTTCTTTCCATCTACAGGTTGAACAATTGCACAAAATCTTTAGGCTTTGTGGTACTCCAGCTGATGACTACTGGAAAAAGTCTAAGCTTCCTCTTGCATCTATGTTTAAACCCCAGCATCCTTATATAAGTTCTCTCCGAGAGAGGTGTAAAGAACTCCCAAAAAGTGCTGTCACCCTTCTAGAAACTTTTCTTTCCATAGAACCTTACAAGCGTGGGACTGCTTCATCTGCCCTTGAGTCCGAGGTAACTCAATGAATAAAGTTGGTCTAATTCTGCAGTTAATGCACTTCTTTTTGGGCCTTCTTTTATTTATTTATTTATTTTTTATTGTTAATGAAGTTTGAAGTTAGCTTGTGCAGTTGATCCTAGATAGTTTAGTTCCTAACCATTTGCCAATTTATACTACTTTTGAGGATCAGTCAGCACAATTAATAATGTTATTTTGTTATGTAAGCAATACTCTTCACAAAATTTCATTTTGTGTGTGTGTGTTTAATGTTTTTGAATTCTAACTCTTTTTCAGTATTTCACCACAAAGCCTTATGCGTGTGATCCATCTTGCATGCCAAGGTACCCACCAAACAAAGAGATTGATGCAAAAATGCGTGAAGAAGCACGAAGGTGAAGTACCTTATCGCATTTACTGTAATTATTATTGTAAAGCACAAAAGGAAATGAAAGTCGGTAGGAAAATCAAGCTTTGTAAGTGTATGGACCATGATAACAACTAATATTTCCCATTCCTGATCTTTAAACTCGAAGCATTTCCTCAAAATTATGAAGCCCCCCTTCCCTTCAGAGAGAATAAAATTTTCATTATGGCCCTCCAAATCCTAATATTTTTCAACGCCACCCCCACGTTGGATCCCCCAAATACAAAATCTTAGCTCCACCCCTGAATATGGCGAATACCTTCCTTATCTGCCCCAAACGATTACGTTATTTGTTACTTGAAATTAGAAAATCTGAATTGAAGTACCAAATCTTTTCAGAAGAAAGGCTGGTGTCAGAGCACGAGCATCTGGAACTTCAAGATATTCGAGAAGAACCCGTAAAGCTTTCCAAGAACCAAGCTCCATCTCAAAAGTGGTACCAACAGAAGTTTCTCTTTCTCTCCTGCCCTCCTTTGTTTCCCCTCTTCTTTTCTTTTGGGTAAATTACACCATTAGTCCCCATAAGTTTATGTGAAATGTCACTTTAGTTCCCGTAGTTTTAATTTGAACGATTTGAACCCCATGCTTTCAGTTTGTTGCAATGTTGTCCTCCCATCATGCACCGTAAACATTTTGAACTGAAAAGGACCACTTGCAAAACTAGAGGATGAAGGTGGATTTCCAAAAAGAAACTAGTTTTGCACGGTTTTTTTTTTGTGTAAGTGACGGATGGACCACATTGCAACAAAACTAAAAGTACAAAGTTTAAATGGTTGAAATTATGAGGACCAAATTGAAATTCATTCAAATTAGAGGGACCAATGGTGTAATTTACTTGTCTTTTCTTCAGTTGTTTCTAAATCTGTTGGTTACCGCTAATTTGTGAATCGTTAACTATGAAGGGGTTGGAAGGCACTACTCATTTTGGTCGTAGAAACAATGGTAGTGGTGCATATGCACTCAACTCCAAAGGAGTCACTGAGTCTCGGGACTCATTGACATCATATGATACAGTGTCTGAGGCTTCTCAGACAACAGAGGTTTCCCAAGTAGACAGTATTCGCTCGGTCCCAGTAATCACTGCGTCAAATGATTTTGCCTGGGCGAAAAAACGAAAGGGCAATGCTGCCTTCACAAGATTTCAGAGTCAGGGCAGTCCAAGAATTCCAAATTTAAGTCCATTAGACCCGTCAAGCGTCCTACACGCAAGGGATACTTTGGACTCTGAGGAGCATGAGAGTGAAGAAATTTTAAACAAGGAAGTCAATGAGTTGTACGAGGTTGCCAAGCATGATATGAGGAGACTACAAAGTGATAATTCTTATCTGCCGGTTTCTTTTGCTACATCTGAATTGCACCATTCTCAGGAATTCTCGGTAGTAAGTTTATCTAATAGAGATATGGTTGTTTCACAAATAAACTGTTTTAATTGTGATTTTGTTTTTTGACTGCAACATCTGCTTGTAGATTTTCTCAGCATACTTGTTTTTGATCCTGTTGTCTCTGACAATGTATCAGGATTTGCATAATAACAAAAAACCGCAATTCTCCTCGGGCCCATTGTTCTCTCAGCAAGATAGACTTGATGAAGGACAAGAAGATCTTATTGGGCAAAGCGTTCGTAGATCAAAATTTTCTAGAGGTAAGACAGTAGGAGAAAATCAGTTCTCTTTATTTATTTATTTTTATTTTATTTATAAAGTAGCTCTCAAGCTAGGTTTCCATGGTGTTTGTTTTTTTTTTTTTTTAATTCTGTTGCATTGTACAACTAGACACTGCCAATGCGATGTCACAAAAATAGAAGATGATGATAATTAGGAAGAATGACGCAGTAAGGTTGCTCCATTGTTATATGGGCCTCATAAGTTTGAAACACGGAAACCTTCATGAGTCTCGTGCACTCGACTGCCCTTTATTGTATACGTGTAACTGCAATCTAAGAAACATGGACACGATGACACGTAAATTTTCAAAAAATGTAAGAAACAACACATGAGGGGCATGCTCCAAGCACATCGTGTTGGTATTTCTTAGACTGCAATGTATACTAGGTGGTATAAATTCTCACTGAACACGGAATAAGTATTTGTATTGTGCTTATGCAGGCTTGTAGTGCAAAGGAACTGGGAGTGGAAGATCCTCCGCAAGCCATATCTATCAAGCAGTTTGTGCCCTTGCGTGCTGACATATCCCCGTTGTTACCTTCCTGAGGTTTTAGCCCCTGAACTCTGTGATTGTACCTATTGTACCCCTGAAGAACAAAAAGAAAAAGGAAAGAGAGAGAGAGAGAGAGAGAGAGAGTTCATTCATTCATGAGATATAATGAGTTGAGCACAAAGTTAAATGCTTAAAATTTGTCATACAATTGGCAAAACAGTGTGTGGTTTCAGATGTTTTGAAAGCATGCAAAGTTATATTACTTCTTGGAGAAAGCCATGTAAATAATGGTGGAATAGTTTCATTTTTGGTAGTGTCCAAATCACCCTTTTTTGTCCAAGGATTACAGTTACATTTTCTTTTTTCTCTTTTTATTTTGAAAAAAAAAAATTTCCCTTAATAGACCACCGCCTTTGGTAGCTCGTCTCGTTCGCCTTTTCATTTCATTTATTTTGTTTTTTTTTTGGGGGACGTATATATTATAAAAAATGATGTGACCTATTTATAACAATTCATAAAAGAAAAAAATAGAGTCCAAATTGTAGTTCGTAGTCGCAAAAAATGATTTATTGATATCAAAAAGTTGGAGATGGGCAAAGTTTGGGGGCAGTGCTAAATTCCTAAAGATGGTTACCAATTTTTACTTTGATTATCAATTATTTTGATTATGCAATTGATGTGTGGGTTGCCTAATGATTAGCAGAGGAATTGGATCATGATCCAAATCACGTATCTCGTTCCTAAATACGTTATAATTTTTTATGATGAATAAATCATAGGCATGGAAAAAGTTCACTCTCATGACTCTTTAACTAAATAGGTTCGGAACATTATTCAATACTTTCAAAATATTATGGTAGTAAAGTATACGTGGTATTCCAACTAATGAGTCGCTCAAAAAGGAGATGAATAGAAGCGACCTCATTACTATCTTAATCAGTAAAGTATACGTGGTATTCCAACTAATGAGTCGCTCAAAAAGGAGATGAATAGAAGCGACCTCATTACTTACTTAACGGATTAAGATGGGTCAAATTTTGTTAGATAATTTTCACTGTATTTAAAAAAAAAAATTATTTGTGTATTTAACAGCAAACAGAATATAAAAGAAATAAAAGAAATGAGAGAAATAAGTTTGATTACAAAAATCAAACTAGAAATAAAAAGTAAAAATAAAAACAGATTTTATTTTGTTTCAAAAATAAAATTAAAATCTGATTTAAATAAACAAATAAAACAGAAAAATAATTAAACAACTTACTTGATTAATTCCTTCGAATAATAATCTGATCAAGTCCAGTGTTAGACACTCTGTCCTTAAGACAGATTCGTCCTCTCCACGGTGCTTTCAGAATATGGACGTCTATCTCCTAGAATGAAATGATCAACAACAAATAAATGCAGCACTACAATTTATTTGTTCAACGAACACACTAAGTGTTTACACTCTTTCTCACAAAAAATAGATGCAACAAAATACAGAATATATTTAGCAGAAGGGAAGTACGAATTTGATGAATCTAATCAATTAAAACATCAAATGATGGCTGCCTATTTATAGATGCAGTGGTGGCTATTAGTTTTGAATTAAACAAGCGCAAACCTGTTTTGAACAGGTATGAAACCTGTTTGGTTTTGAATTTAAACAGATTTAAATCTATTGGGTTCAAAATTCAAACAGATAAAATCGGAAGGGACCTGTTTGGGTGTAGAGAAAAACCGGAACAGATTAATCCCAGAATTAATTTGAATTCTGAACAGTTAGACAGATTTTATTTTAAAAAATAAAATTAAATCCAAATGTTTTTTGTCCAAAAAGATTAATATTGGGCCGAACAAGCATAACCCAACCACGCACCCGCGCCCAGCTTGCCCGACCGGATGGATGGCGGCGTGTGGTGATTTTTGGATCTAATGGGTCTAGCACATAACCTCCCTCTTTACAAAACTTGGGTACCCCTTGGGGCACACCCTAAGATCCAATCCTATGCCTTATAAATCCACTCAAAACTTCTCACCAAATCAATGTGGGACAAATCATTTTCCAACTTTAAGGAATTTCTACCAAAACTCCATTTCCATGGAGCTCACTTTGGCTTCAATTTCCTATTCACCCGATAATGGTTTTGAACAACTAAATATACCACGTGAATCACAACGCGGAATAGAACGCGTTATCATTTAGACCCGCCAAAATTGACGCACAGGTCCCATTTAAATAATAGACCAAAGTTAGGAAAAAATTCTATTTTTACCCAAAAATTTTCAACCATTTTCCAACAAAATTGACTCTACTCGCTCTGTTTTTAATAATTTTAATAGTTGAGAAACACTATGTCAACGTGCTGAGTTAATATTTCAAAAATACTAAATAATTACTTTTACGGACACTCTTGATACACTAGGGATCTATAGAACTCGTTCTCATAGATGCTCCATCCCATCAAATTTACTGTTTTTGGGATTGATTCATTTGAATGAAAAATATAATTTAAAAAGAACAAATTTTCTTTAACTTATTTACGAAACAATTTCATTTGTAATATATTTTTCATTAAATTTTAAAGAACCAAATATAAAAATAAACATTTATAAGAACCAAATATATTTCATCTACCAAGTCTGTTGGGTCTATCCCACATCAACTCGGGAGGGACTCTTCGTCTACCTTATAAGCGTATCGGCCCCCTCCATCTGTCAACAGGCCTTTTCCCCTCTTCCAGGGGGAGGAACAAAACTGTAAGGGGGTAAGCTCGTAGCGGCCCAACCCCAAAGCGAACAATATGTTGACACACCACGAGAGACCAGGCACGTGCATTGGCGCTAGAAGGAGGGCATCTGGCAAACTCTCCCGCTATTCGCGACCCAGTCCACTGGGAGGTTATGTTGGGTCTATCCCACATCGACTCGGGAGGAACTCCTCGTCTACCTTATAAACGTATTGGCCCCCTCCATCTGTTAACAGGCCTTTTCCCCTCTTCCAGAGGGAGGAACAAAACTGTAAGGGGGTAAGCTCGTAGCGGCCCAACCCCAAAGCGGACAATATGTTGACACACCGCGAGAGACCAGGCACGTGCATTGGCGCTAGAAAGAGGGCATCCAGCAAACTCTCTCTCTGTTCGCGGCCCAGTCCGCTGGAGGGTTATGTTGGGTCTATCCCACATCGACTCGGGAGGGACTCTTCGTCTACCTTATAAGCGTACTGGCCCCCTCCATCTGTCAACAGGCCTTTTCCCCTCTTCCAAGGGGAGAAATAAAACTATGAGAGGGCAAGCTCGCAGCGGCCCAACCCCAAAGCGGACAACATGTTGACACACCGCGAGAGACCGGGCACGTGCATTGGCGCTAGAAGGAGGGCGTCCGACAAACTCTCCCGCTGTTCGCGGCCCAGTTTGCTGGGAGGTTATGTTGGGTGTATCCCACATCAACTCGGGAGGGATTCCTCGTCTACCTTATAAGCGTACTGCCCCCCCATCTGTCAACAGGTCTTTTCCCCTCTTCCAGGGGAGAACAAAACCGAAAGGGGGCAAACTCGCAGCGGCCCAACCCTAAAGTGGACAATATATTGACACACCGTGAGAGACCAGGCACGTGCAAAGTCCATTACAACACATCCCAATTACAACCCCTAGTCTTGTCAAACCAAATTGCCCAATACCTAAATTAAATCATACAACACATTAATTTAAAAAAAATAAAAAAATAAAAAAAAAGGCTATATCACATCATTCTATATAAATCTTTACAAGATTTTCTTTTGTTAATCACACAAAGGTTGATCCAAGAAACTAATAAAAAGAAAAGAAAAAAAAGAGTTTGGAAACAAAACATAGTATTATATACTCTTTACATGGACATATACAATAAACATGCAAGATTCATGATATTTTAAAAATAATAATAAATTTCGTTATTTTTTAATGTGATAAATTTTCACATACACAATTTATTACTCCTCTATAAATACACAGATAAAGCATATCATCATTCAATATTTTTTCACTGTCCTTTTTTTTGTGTTCGGTATAGACGTAGATCACGAAAAATTATTGATTGATTCTGAGATATCATGTGATCATATCTCAAACCAGCTACAAATTCTCATATTTTCTCATATTTTTTAATTATTCGATATAAAATTGAGTCTCACTCCTTCCAATAAATCAAAAACACAGCATCAGCCCATAGAAGCTATATACCAGCCCAGCCCAGCCCAAATAGTAGCAAGAAGAACAAAGCGTTCGTATTCAACAAGAAACCTCTCTCTACATACTACATATTGCTCTCTCTCTCTCTCTCTCTCTCAGCACCGAGACAAACTACAGACGAAAGCCCTACCATCTCTCTCTTCTCCATCGTCGCCGGTAAGCTTCTCTCTCTCTCTCTCTCTCCCCTCAATTCATGTTCTATATATGTTTTCATCTTTGTGGATTTGTATGCTTGATTTAAGACGATCTGTGCTGCGAACTTTGTTTTTCTTTAGCTATTATGGGCATGTTTGATTGGGCGGATTAGAGTGTGGGATTAGGATTATTAATCCGTGGGCCCAATTATCCTATATTTGTTTTAATATTTTTGTTTAGGATTATTAATCCAATGGATAATTAATCCAACAAATTTGTAGGATTATTAGTAATAGGGTAGGGGTGGGATTAATAATCCAATGGATATTAATCCAATTGGATAGTGAATACCACACTAATTTACTAGGACTATTAATACTTCACTATTAATATTGTGAATCAAACATGACCTATATGTATTCGTGATGTATTTGGTGGGATTAGGTGGATTCGATGGTTTGAGAGCAATGTGATGGTGTGGGGAAGTGGCTGATATTGTTAATTGGGTGGTGTTTCAGAGAGAGAAATTGATTTAGTGAGAGAATCAGAAAGTGACAGTGGCTAGCTATGGTGGTTGGAAAGGAAAGTGACCTGCCTGTGTGTGGAAAATGATAGGATGTTGGAAGGTGGCTGGTGTTTACTGGTTGAAGCTCACAGAAGAAAAATGGTGGGTGTGGATACGTAAAACCGGAATCTTTTACGCCAATTCTCATCACCAAACCCAAATCAATTCATATTCATTCACAATTTTCGGGAAATTCCCACTAATCCTGTTGCTGCAATCGACCATTTTCACGCAACTCCAACCAATGAAAATCAATTTATTTATTTTTATTTATTTTTATTTTTATGTTGGTGAAGAAGTAAATCATGGTGGGTCTGGGGTCCTTGCTATGTAGATCACAGTTTAAAAAATGCAGGGTTTGAAACTTGGATTCATTGGTGGAGAGTGTTGAAATTATATAAATCTTTGTTCTGTCTGTTAAATGGCTTTGTTTGGTTTAGCAGTGTGAGCTATTAGGTAGTTGAATTTTGGGCTTAAAAGAATTGTTTCCATGGACTTATGCATTGTCGTATTTTTGTTTTCATTTTTTACACAAGAAGTTGTGTGCCAACTGCCAATCATGTTTCATGTTTCATATTTTTATTTTTCTATGGAACAAAGAAACTTGAATCCTAAAATGAGTGAAAGCTATTTGGGATGGTGTGGTCGTGTGCATGGTAGACTAATTAATGCGCTTTTATGGAGGAGTGATTTGATCCTTGTGGAGGGCTGAGATGATAAGGAAGGACATGATACCTTAACTAAGAATAGTACTTTGACTAGAATCAACTGGAGGAAATGTATCTTTGTATCCGATCACAAGTAATTTGGACAAAGGCTTGTGTTAAATTGTTGGGGGAAAAAACATGTTTTATGTTTTTATTTTATTTTAATATTGTATGTTATTTATTTTAATGAAAACTTGTAATACAACGAAAGCTCCAATTCATTTTGGGTGTTCAAAGGTAATTCAAGAAATGTAATCATGCTTATATAAGAATTGTTGCATAAACATGGAATGAGTTGATGGTAATAAATTTTTGCCTCATATCAGTTCTTATTGGTTACCAAAAGAAGAAAAAACTGTGTTAAGACAGTTTGTATTAATCTCTGTGTCCATGTGTTAACTCATGTTTGCATCCAAGCATTTTTTTTTTTTTGGTTTTCAAGAAGGTGATGCCTCTCTCTTACAGCCCTTGTTTAAACAGTTAATTCTACACAGTTTTATTTACTCCTTCCATTCAACATATCATGGGAGATAGTCAGTATTCATTCTCTCTCACCACATTCAGGTATGGACTCAATCATTTATATTTTCCTATATCCTTGTCTTATATTTGTGTTTCTTTGCTAAACTGATTTATTTGATTTTTCTTGCCCATGATATTCTTTGGAACAGCCCTTCTGGGAAGCTTGTTCAAATTGAACATGCCTTAACAGCTGTTGGATCTGGCCAAACATCTTTAGGGATTAAAGGTAATATGAGACCTCCTATCTCCACGTGATTGTTATGTGGTTGTAGACAATACTGCTCTTCACTTGGATGTTAAGGTTTTTTTAAAAAAAAATTTGGGGATCGACGACACTCGAATGTGAAAATGTTGCGAAGAATTTTCAGATCTATGCTGTTTCTTTTGTGTTCTAGTGACAAGTAATATGTTAAGGATGTAGGTGATTTTAAGTTAACAGTAGAACAATTAAGTTTTGGAGATTCAATCATGCAAAGCATTATCATTTTCAAAATTACCTGTTTTTGAATGACAGATGAGGGGGCTACCAAATCAGTTTCTCAGATTGCAGTGCACCCAATTAAAATAAACAAGAAGCTAATTATTATTATTTTTTGATAAATTAAACAAGAAGCTAATTATGTTATGTATTAGCCACTTGAGGATGTTCTATTTAAAACACACCAGATTTCTCTAGTCATCTGGTTTCTTTTTCCCCTATTGGCTTCCCAAACTTTTTTGCTTTGAATATTTCTTTTGCGAAGGAACCTAAATCACTTTATCAAGTCTTGATACCTAAGGCCGGAAGCAAGGTTCTGAAAATCGGTTGTGGTTGTAAAGGCCGTAACGTAACGGTTGCGGTAACCAGAACTATGAATTTTTTTTATTTTTCGCACAATTTGAAAAAAACTTACCGATACGCATATTTTTCTTTCATGATCATATTTATTAGGTTTAAAATAATTATTGATCAATTTTTATAAATTTTTAAGTATAATCTAATATATTTCTTATTTTTAAATCATTATAAACGGAGTTTTTTACATTTTATTTTAATAATTAATGACTTTATATTATACAAAAAATCAATCACTAACTATTATATATAAGATAAACAATGACAAAAGTAAGAGAATAAATAAGAGCTTAAAAATATATATATATACATATTTTAACCAAGCCTAATAGATAATGAGCACACTTATTATTGTTATTATTTTCAAACAATATATAGATAGACACACACAAACAAAATGGTTGAGTGATAGCAGCTGAATAGAATAGCATAGGTCTTACAGTTTTAACAAATCAATAGCATGTTTTTCATCTTCCCTCTTCTCTCTCTCTATTTGTTGTTCCTCCATCTTCTCTCTTTATCTTCCCTCTTTTCTATATCACTCTAACCCCATTTCAGCTTCTTTTTTGTGTTTTTTCGAAAGAAGCAGTTCGAAACCGTTGCGTAACGGTGCGTAACAGGCCGTTACGGTTGTTACGGCACTGTTACGACTGCTATAGCAACCGCTACGGCTGACACACCTGTGAATCTCAATCACACTACAAAAGCGGCCGTAACGGGTGGCGGTAACCACTACAACTATTACGTAACGGCATTAAGTAATGGTTGCGGCCGCTTTTTAAAACCTTGGCCGGAAGGCAATAGGAGTATTTGCAACAATTTCCTGAGTTACTCTACTCCTTGGTCTTGTTCACTTCCACGTTCATTAGTATATAATGCCTGCTACTTTTGCTTGGAGTGACTTGCCCAACTTGTAGACAACCCTTTTACATTAGCCGAATTAGTTGTTGTATTTCCTTTTCATGTAAATTAGCTGGCACAAGCTTAGCTAAAAATTAAGATAAGAAACCATTTTTAAACAATTAGCAGAATATGATCAGGCTATTTGATAACATTTAACTGTGTGTGTGAGTAGACTGATTATAAAATTTTAAATTTCAATGGTTAGCTGTATGCTGGACCTTAGATCTGCAATGGTCTATCTGCAGTCTTGTCCTGAAGCTAACTCTGTATTATTAAAAGTTTCTTTTTAGGTCTACTAGTTATGGGATAGGGACCATGAACTGGATGGTTCAGAAGGTTAAGATTGGTGCATCAATAGACAATTACAATATTGAATATTAAAAAAACTGATGGAAAAAAGGTGATAAAAGCAAACTATTTATTCCCAATACATAAAAATCAAAGGTGGGATGCTTGTGTAAAAAGGATAATTTCCTAATCATTTGTCGCCTATTCCTTTAATGGAGCTATATCTTAGTAAATTAGATGCCTTTTTAAGGTTTTAAATACCTAACATCATCCTCAGAACTTTTCATGTTGTTGTGATGAATTCTTTTTGACATATTTTCGATGTTTTGGTGTTTGCAGCTGCTAATGGAGTTGTTATTGCGACAGAGAAGAAACTACCATCTATCTTGGTTGATGAAGCTTCGGTTAGTATATACTTTTTGCCATGGCTCTAGGTTGGTAGTTCTGAAAACACACCTTTGTTTAATTTATGTAGTTATTTCTCTCATTTTAAAAAATAAAAATAAAAATTTTGTAAATCGGCCTCTTACTATGGTCACTTTTTTCCCTCAATTTTCTCGTGATGCTTGCCTTCTGAATGTTTGTGTTGGCATTTTTTTCATGGATGGCAGATTTTATGTTTCATCCACACTATTTCAAATTGTTCATTTCTATTCAAAATCCTTGCCATAGCTTGGCCATTTATGTTTCTATATGCTTGTAAACACAGATACGTATGCCATTTTTTACCGAGGTCAAAAGGAAATTGATGCAAGCAATCACTTCCATGAATTTTCTTTTCTCATGCACTCTTTGACTGTGATGTTTATGCAATACGGGATGCGATCTACAGTCTTGTGAAGTTGTGGAAGAAAGTTTAAGACTTGTGGTTCTAACTTTTTTTGACCATTTGCCTTCTAAAGTCTAATGTTATGTTCGTATAAGATGGCATTTTCCTTTTTGTTCTTTTGTCCTAACAAGATAACAAATCACTTAAATTGATGTCTATATGCGTTTTATACAATGAGAAGGTTCAAGTGCTCTGCCTCTAATTTTATTGGTTGATTTGGCTACCTGAATTGCATTTTTTACAGTTTTTGAACGCTTGACATTTTTCTTTCTTTTCTTCCCATCTATTTATAATGATGGAACAGTGCAGTCTGGAGTCCTTACTATTCCTGCTTTTTGTGTTAAGTTGAAACCTGTCACTCAGTTGTACATATCCATATTGCTGGAAGCTTTTGCTAGGTTGTCTATAGGAAAAAGGATTGTCAAAACCCCCAAGTTTTTGTTAGATATTAAATTTATTTCATTTTTGTTTTACTTTTCTTGTAACATTCCAGCAGTCACTTTAGTATTTTCTGTGCATGGTCTAACTGGATGATTATTTTAATTGTTTGCAGATTTTGTTCTATCTTTTGTTGCGTTTCTTCTGTACAAATGGGAAGGGCTAACTATAAATTTTGGATTTGTTGGATTACAGGTGCAAAAGATTCAGATATTGACTCCCAATATTGGAGTTGTGTACAGGTATAAATATATAATGCTTATATCATCTTGTTGATGCCACTGCCCTAATCCTGCATGATATCCTAGCTTAAAGTTGTCTTGAAACTCTAAATTGTGGAAAAACCATGATGAGAGTGAAGTTTATTAAGGTCTTGAACTCTAAAAATAAGTCTTTGCGTGAGTGAGCAGTTGGTTCTCTAACTAGTCTCCATGCATGAGTAACAATTCTTTGTAATTTTCTGGCTTTTATTTCCTTGAGCAGGCCCTCCTAGAATGATTTCATTGAGATGGAATTTGGAAGTGCATTATGGTTTCATACCCTTAAAATAAATATTTATTACATTCAGAGGTTGATCTCTTAGTAATTGGTGAATCCTTTTAGCAACTCCATTTGAATTGTGCTTTCTTGAAAACTCAACATGTAGTCATCTTTCTAGGAGTGAATGGGGCCTTCACTCTGAGTTAAACGTTGCATTGATGTTATAATTATTTTTCGTTGCTCTTATTCTTTCTGCTTTGTCTCTTTTATTTTCTGAAGCCACTTGCATCTCTCTCAGTTGAATTTCTTCTCTTATGCAGCGGCATGGGTCCTGATTCTCGGGTTTTGGTTCGAAAAAGTAGGAAACAGGCAGAACAATACCATCGGTTATACAAAGTAAAATTTATGTTCATTTTTGTATCTTTTGAAATTAGCTGTACAGCCTATGCTAATTTGTTCTGGTAGTTAGATTTTCAAGACATTCTTTTCCTCCAATATCTCTTCAATGTATGCCACATCATTCTTCATTTCTCCTGATGACATCACAGTTAAACATACATGGGTGGCTGGAACCTTGGGGAAAAGTAAACTCCTTCATGCTAGCCAAACAGGGATCAACCAGCTAGACATGGCCCAGCTAATTATTAATTGATCAGCCCAATGGATGGTCCTAAGTAAATATGTAAAATGCATAACCTACATGTAACAATCCTATTTAATCATTATACTTCACATAATCACACAAGCCCAAATCACGAATTTAATAATTTCATAAATCATTTTAATTTTTATGGGATTAATGAAGGGGGTTATAGGTAAACATATAAATTTCCCCCCCCCCCGTGCGGGGCCTACTGTTCGCCACTGCTTACCCTTGTTTTCATGCACACAATCTTTCCAAATATATTTACTTTTTCTACCAAATTTTGAGTGTCTAATAAAGGTCAAATTTGCTTTATTAATGTTATTTATTGGCTAGTCAGAAAGGACGTACCTTTTCTGCTTCTGATTCCGTGTAATATTTTTCATCTAAAATATTACAGCCTTTATGGCCACTAACTTTCAACGTTATCTGATGATGGTAATGCCTAGGAACCAATTCCTGTCACTCAACTTGTAAGGGAAACTGCAGCTGTTATGCAGGAGTTTACTCAGTCAGGGTAAGTGTTCTCTCCATTTACATCTCATGAAGGCTATCATATGTTTTTCAGCTCTATTCATACATTCTTCACATTTACTATCAGTTTTAAATTTGCAAAGCCAAGGCCTATCCATCTTTCTTCTCCTGAATGGTGTATATCATTGATCTTTTTGGCTAGAAATCTTGACTGCTGTTTACTTGAATTCCTCAGAATTGTAATATGTGAGCTGCACTTGCCAACCAACAAGTTAATAGTGTTTCAATCCAATTGCATAGATTTTTTTTTTTCAGATTGGTAAGGAGACTTGAACTTTATTAGGGGAATGCGACCTAAGCTACTGGGTGTGCCCTATAGATAAGTTCATTCTTAGTGTTGATGGATATTTGTAGTAGGAGGATCAAGCTTTGCTGTAGTATCTTTACCCTGCTGGTTGCAAGAAAAATATCCTAGTGTGTTCACTATGGTTTCAGCCTAACTCATAACTAGCCAACACTTTTCCAGCAAGGCAGTTGAGCCTCTGATATTGAAGTTGATAGACTAATTATACCATTTGGTGGTCATAAGGCTTGTGGTGTGCTAGGCAGCTTGCTTGATCAAAAGAAGAAAAAATTATGTATGTTGAATGTAGCAAGAATTTAAGAGGCAACTCTATGATCCATGAAAGCCTTGGAGTGCTGGGAGGTAAGTCTTGCAGGAGGATCTTCACCCTTTTGGTTGCAACTTGCAAGAAATAAGGCTGGTGGTGACTGCTAAGTGACTTGCTTTTAAAATAAAAAATAAAATAAATAATAATAATAATAAAATAAAAAAAACTAAAAACTAGGTGTAGCTTTAAAATTTACTCTCGAGTTGTGACAGTAATTCTTAGGAGCTAGGCCTAGTTAGTTGTTGCCTCTTTGATTTATGATCTGGATACTGTTTGCTTTATTGCTTTTGATTGCCATTTGAGGGAATTGTACTAACCTCATTGTAAATCTGTTTCATTTTAGTAATAAAATGGTCACTTACCATAAAAACAACTTTGTGATCCTTGTAAAACTTAAAAATAATATTGTATTTTACCATTCCTATTGCAGTACTCCTTGGAGTTTGGAAGAGAAACTTGAAAAGCAAAAATATAGGCTTAAAGGTTTTTGAATCTAGATTAAGTTGATTTTTTAGTGCTCGACCTTTCAGAGTCAAATGGACCTGCACTTTTATATTTACTTATTTCCTTTTCTTTCCCACTTCAATTATTTCTAAATATTGTGGGTTTGATTTGATCTTGGGCTCTTGCAGATGCTTATTTTTGTTGCAATTAATTACTTACCCTTCTGTTTCCTATGCAGTGGTGTAAGGCCTTTTGGTGTTTCACTACTCGTTGCTGGGTTTGATGACAAGGGTCCACAACTATTTCAGGCATGTCATTTGGGTCCTGATTTGGTATTGAACTTAATTGTGTTGTGAGCTGCCAAGCTGATCCATTCGTCTGCATTTGTAGGTGGATCCATCAGGTTCATACTTCTCTTGGAAAGCTTCAGCTATGGGAAAGAATGTGTCTAATGCGAAGACATTTCTTGAAAAGAGGTGAGTTGATATGGAGGTTTACAAATTTCTGCATAAACATTTTCTGTTAGCTCCTCGGTTTCTATTGGTGAAATGAAAAAATCCCATAAATGTTTAGCTGTTTTACTGGATCTTAGGGTTCTACATCACCTTTTTCATCTTTTCTTATTAATTCTAGTTTTTGCTGAGCTCTCTGCGTGATTTCTTTGTGTTTAGTTGTCTTCATTTCAGTAGGACCATTTTGCAATAACTTTTGTGGCTCCTAGCAATAAGCTTTGACAAAATCTTTGTATGCTGTTGAAGTTGTTGCTTCCTGACAAATGATCATTGTATCCAAATCCTTGAAACTCGATACAACAATAACTTGACAAAGAAAACTTAAACGACACAAGGATATGGTAGTTTTTTTTTGTGTGGAAATGAAATGAGTATACTTTTTAGAGATGTTTTTTAATTTTTGTTTTGTGGTTGGCTGAGATCTTATGGAGATGATTCGTGAGTAACATATGGATGAGCTAGTCTGCGCCAAAAATCAATTTGAACTGAAACTCGTCTTGTTAAGGGCTAAAATGGTCTTCTTGAAATCTAATGTGATAATTATGTAGTTGAATTAAACCATTTAAGCGTCATGCTTTGTGATTTTTTTCCCTTCCACGTTTGCAATCATGAAGGCCCTGGGTTCTATATTATGTACTTCCAAGTGGTGCAACGCAACTAACCTAATGGTTGATCAATTTTTAAGAATTTCTGTTGATCGCCCATGTCTCAATTCTTTTAATTGTCTGAAGTCTCCATTCATGATTTGGACTTAATCTGAGTGTTTCTTGCTTCTTGCAGGTACACCGATGATATGGAGCTTGATGATGCTGTCCACACAGCAATCTTGACCCTAAAGGAGGGGTAAGAATGATGTTGTCCAAACAGCAATCACTTTTATTAAAAGACGCACACATCAGAAATGCAGATGAACTAGGAACACATTGTTTGGTTTGTTTTTTAGAAAAAATTTTGAGAAAAATTCTCTACAAACAAATTTTCAAAAGTAATCAAACCAAACAAATTTTTTCAAAAAAAATCTCAAAATTTTGTTTAGTTACCTACTTTTCAAAATCACTCTCTCTCATACACATCAAATCAATCACTTTTTTTTAAAACTCTCTCTTCAAAACAATTTTTCAAAACCATTTTTGAAAAAAAACAAACCAAACAAGTTTTCGTACTTTTTATCTCAAAAACTATTCTACAAACACAAACCAAACACACCCATAATTTTCATAGAATGGGACACAAACCCCACATGTGAGACCCGACTTTTGACACACATTTGTGTCACATTCTGTGAATGCACTTAGATTTACCCTTATACATAATCAAAAATTCATGCAAGCTTTGAGCGTGTCTGGTCATGACCCTGTTATACTTTCATAGCAAGGTTTTGGTATTTTGTCTCCATTAGTTCATGCTTAGCATGTCACCTTGTGCACAATTAACCTCTCTTTCTGCAAATGTCCCAGATTTGAAGGGCAGATCTCTGAAAAGAACATCGAGATTGGCATAATTGGCACCGACAAAAAATTCAGGCAAGCTATCCATTTCTTCTGGTGGTTTGAGTGCTCGGCTGTAACTTTATGATCATTTTTATATTGATGCTTGGAGAGAGATTAATCTGGCATTTTTTTGTTTCCGTTGCAGAGTACTTACACCATCTGAAATTGCCGATTACTTGGAGGAAGTTGAGTAATTGGAAAACCAGAATATTACACAACTGAGTAGAAGAATCTGTCTGAAACTTAGGTTTTTCTGCAATTGACATTAAATCTGGTTTTATTTGTTGAAAATTTATGAATTGAAAACCTGTCTGTAGACCAATTACTATTTGTGGAAAATATTTTTCTTGTTCATGGTTTCATTCCTAAAATGTCTCATAAAATGCTTATAGAAAAATTACTCTGATTCAATGGTCTTCAAGATTCTGTGAAGTTGAATTTTATGTTGTCCTCAACATAAAATTCCTTAGTCTTTTTTTTTTCATTTTTATTTTATATATTTTTTTCCTTGAGTTGCCTGTGAATTCCTTTGTCTTTTATGTTTAGAAAAAAACTACATATTTACACGTAATTTTTTTATTTTTTATTCTTTATGAGGAATCAATAATATTTTTTAAATGATAAGCATATCAACATTTTCTTGTTTCACCACTCATCAAATAGATGGATTGCCACAAATTTAAATTAGTTATTTTTCTTTCTTTCTTTCTTTTAAGAGTTCTACCCTCTCAAAAACCAATCCCAAAACACATGAATGATAACATTTAGAGCATTTTCAATCTTTCTTCAATCCTCTTATTAAATTTAGTGACAATGAGATCCAATTCCATCAAACTTGCATAAATTTTTACCAAATTTTTTTTCAAATAAGAATGAATCAAAACTTCCATTAAATTTAAAATGAGTTCCAATTCATTCATCAAACTTATATAAATTTTTATCAAAAAAGTCATCAAATAAGAATGAATCAAAATTTTTAAAAATGTGTAGAAAAGTACAGAAATGACGTGAGCTAAAAAAAATAAAAGATGTGTTTATATAGCACACACCAAACAAGCTCTAAATTTCAATAATTTTTTTTTCTTCATTAAATTGTTAAAAGATAGGACTGGAGAACTGTTTTTTTTACCTGAATTTTTGTGGTCAGTCGTATTTTTTTTAAAAAAATTGATGAAAATTTTGATTATCATCATTAGAGTGAATCATATAAATGATTTTTAAAAAACATTCATCTTGTTTGTTTAACAATTTAGATTAAAAGCTTGATTTAATCAAAATTTTCATCAATTTTTATAAAAAAATATCTAATCTATTGCAAAAATATCATTTACCCAATTCAACTAAACTAAAAAAAACTATCACTGAATTTCATCAAATTTAAGAGAAAAAACAAATTATTACAAATTTGATAAAACTTTTAATAAAAACTTAATTTGAGATAAATAAATTGAATCTCATTTTCACTAAAACCTAACATATACATACATAAGTACATATATACAGGCAAAACTATCTCTAGTCTTTATCTTTCAAGAATTTCATCAAATTTAAGTTTAAAAAAAAATTATTAAAAATTTGAAAAAACTTTCAATAAAAAGTTAAAAACTTAATTTGATACTATAAGTTTGATAAATAAATTGAATCTCATTTTCACCAAAACCTAACATATACATACATACATACATACATATATACAGGCAAATGTCAGAAATTTCTATTTAATAAATAAATAAATAAAATCTGAAGGAGAGAAAGATGAGAGCGATGGATGGATGATGTGAGAGAGAGAGAGAGAGAGAATGTAGGGCAATCCTTGGCTTTGGCTGCAAAAACTGAAGCAGAAAAGCGGTCATGGAGTCCCGATCTAATGTACGCCCATCGCACAGTATATACTAGTATAATGTGCGCCACGAATATTATGAAAACCTCTCTCGTGGAAATACCACGCCACCCCTTCCTTTCAAGGGGGAAGCGCTCGGCCTTGGGCTCCTTTATGCTTCGCTCTCCCTCTCACCCCCCTCTTCATATACACACACTCAACCAGGAAACCCTAGTCCCATTTCCTATTTTGCCCCTTTCACAAATATTCTTTTAAGTTTCTTTTTTTTAAGGGTGCGGGAAATTATTCAATTCTCTCCGGACCACCACGTGTCCATATCTTATACCAATTACCAATTAATTAGTCTCATATTGTGACTTTATCTCCAACATAAATTGTGTGTCTTTTTGTCTCTCCACCAATTAAAATCTTATGAAACACCGCGTGTCCTGTTGAGTACTGAATAATCAGCCGTTCTATGGTAATACCATCGTAACCCCTATTTAAAGCCAAATTTATCTTGATCCAAAGGAAGGAACTCATCGGGTAAGCAGAAAATGCACCAACCTAACACAGAAAGCAGAATCACAAGTAAAGTACAGCGTGATCAATTTCAACCTAAAAGACAAATGTCTTTCCACGCTATCCCTACTCCCGGTGGCATTTAAGTTTATTTGATTGAGATTGAAGCTTATCTAACAAAATTGAAAGTTTTTTTAATCCTCCAAGTAATAATGCAAAAAATATATATATATTGGGATTATATATATTGTATTTCATGCCTATTGTAAATTGGGATTATATATATTGTATTTCATGTCTATTGTAAAATAAATATGAATAAGAGAGAATTATATATATCTCTAATTCAGTTGGGTAACTAGTTTTATACTAATTTTGCAGCTTATTAATTTTCTTACTATTAATCATATTAATCAAACACGTCCTGTTTGATTTCTGGAGATAGATTGTTGGATTGAAAATTATATATTGTGAGCCCCATGTTGGAAATGGTTATAAAATTCTAGATAAAATCAGAATTTTTTTCTAAGTTCGGTCTATTTTTTAGGTGGGCCCCGAGTGTCGATTTACTCGGGTCAAAGTGGTAACGCGTTCTATGCCGCGTTGTGATTCACGTGGTATATTTGGTTGCTTAATGAAAATTATATATTGTGAGCCCCATACATTTGGTTTGTAATTTTTTTTAGAAGAGGATATAATATATAACTGGATTGTATATTCCAAAAATGGGTGGATATACAATACCCATTATCCTTGATATATCATGGTCCCGTTTGGTAGAATTGTGAAAAAGTAATTATAGATTATAGAATTGTGAAAAAGTAATTATAGACTATAACTTATAACTTAACAGATTATGACTTATAACTGTGAACATGTTTGGTGCAGCTGTGAGATTATGGATTTAAACAGCTGAGTAGTTTTTGGTTAATAAGCTGTAAAATAACTTTTTATGTGTGATTGTCGTTTTTGCTTTTATATGAATATAAAAATGATTATTTTGTTATTTTTTTCAATTTTAATTTAAAAAAATTATTTCATTAATAACCGTTAATATAATTAGTATTACAAAAATTATCATTTCATTAATAGTATCAATTAGTATAATTTTTTTTTCATTATAAATCAATTAGTATCAATTAATGGCTTAATTAGCATCAATTAATACTAAAATTATTAAATAGTATCAATTAGTATAATTTTTTTTTCATTATAAATCAATTAGTATCAATTAATGGCTTAATTAGCATCAATTAATACTAAAATTATTAAATAGTATCAATTAGTATAATTTTTTTTTGAAAGCGCCGTGGAGAGGACGAATCTGTCTTAAGGACACAGTGTCAAACGCTGGACTTGATCAGAAAATAATTCAAAGAAATTAAATCAAGTAAGTTATTTAATTTATTTTCACTGTTGTTTTTATTTATTTAAATCAGATTTTAATTTTGTTTTTTGTAACAAAATAAAATCTGTTTTTATTTATTTATTTTTATTTCGAGTTTGATTTTTGTAATCAAACAAATTCTCTCCTTTTCTTTATTTCTTTAAATTCTATTTGTTGTTGTGTACACAATAGAATTAAATCTTTTAAATACAGTGAAGATTGTCCAACACCCCATACATTTGGTTTGTAATTTTTTTTAGAAGAGGATATAATATATAACTGGATTGTATATTCCAAAAATGGGTGGATATACAATACCCATTATCCTTGATATATCATGGTCCCGTTTGGTAGAATTGTGAAAAAGTAATTATAGATTATAGAATTGTGAAAAAGTAATTATAGACTATAACTTATAACTTAACAGATTATGACTTATAACTGTGAACATGTTTGGTGCAGCTGTGAGATTATGGATTTAAACAGCTAAGTAGTATTTGGTTAATAAGCTGTAAAATAACTTTTTATGTGTGATTGTCGTTTTTGCTTTTATATGATATAAAAATGATTATTTTGTTATTTTTTCAATTTTAATTTAAAAAAATTATTTCATTAATAACCGTTAATATAATTAGTATTACAAAAATTATCATTTCATTAATAGTATCAATTAGTATAATTTTTTTTTCATTATAAATCAATTAGTATCAATTAATGGCTTAATTAGCATCAATTAATACTAAAATTATTAAATAGTATCAATTAGTATAATTTTTTTTTTAATTTTTTCATTATAAATTAATTAGTCTCAATTAATGGCTTAATTAGCATCAATTAATACTAAAATTATTAAAGCACCAATAAATCTCAAATTTTAATTTGTTGAATCATTTGGTCCTACCTTTTATTTTGTAGCCCGATAAGTCCTGTTTGAACGTTAATTACGTATATACCCATTTATTTAACTCGTAATTTTTTTTTTGATGGAGGGCAAATGTAAATTTTTACTGATGTTATAATGACAAAAATGTCCAAAAGCTTACTATAAGCTTTTTTTATGATTTCCCTTTTTCTGAACAAAACGATGGACGCCATTTTCAATACCGTTTCACCCAAGAAGTCTTCTTGGATTTTCAACCTCAAAATGGTTCCCAACATCATCAGCGACATCACTACATCAACTATATCATCAACATCATCAACATCATCAACACCAACAACATCAACTACATCATCTACATCAGCAACATCATCAATATGAACAACATCAACTACATCATCAACATTGTCACGACCCAAACCCGGCCCTATGGGTTTAGCACCGTAATTGGCCAGTAATCCGAGATTACCGAAGGCCTGCTTAATAGTTGTACAGTAAAACAGAGTATAGGGCCTGGCGGAAGCCAAAACAGTAAAGAAACAATGCCCAATGAGCTGTGACAGTCTGCATGCAAAACGACTTTCCAAACATATTTATATTCAGTGGAAAAGTATACACAATATATACAATCATTCAGAATAGGGACCCAATCCCTATGTAACGGTACAATAAACATTCAGTCTATACAATCCATTCGGTTTTTACAAAACAGCAAGACAGTACAGAAGGGGGAGTCCTAAAACACCCCTAAGCCTTAGCATGATAGGCTTGGAACCTCGCAGTGAGGCACGGTAGTTGGCTTGACAAAACTGGAGTAACCCTGACGCTCCTAGCCGCGGTCCGGTGCCTGTACACCTACATATATATATGAGCAGTGAGCTAAAGCCCAGTGAATAACATAATGCGTAAAGAGGTTAAGAATGAAATGTCCTTACAGTAATGAAAGCAGTTCATTAAATCAGTATTTCAGTAGTTCAGTCAGTATAGTCATATGTGGTACATCCATTAGCATAACAGTACAGTAAACAGTAAGTCTTAAAAGACCGAGCAGTAAATGATGGCTATCAGTCAGTAACAGTAGTGGTTCCAACAAGGAACCGACAGAGAATTCTGTCACAGTAACAGTAAACAGTAGGTGTTAAGGATGCCACAATACAGTTCAGAATATAGGACATAACTTCATTCAGTTAACAGTAATCAGTTCAGAAAACAGTACGGTTCAGTTGTTCAGAAGATAATCATTTGTGAACATATCTTTACACAATCGTTACTCACAGCGTTTGGGCTACAGTATGCTAAAGCGTGTCTCCCCAGTCGCCAACCCTACACAGTTAACAGATTGAACACACACTAAGCTACACAGTCGGAAGAGATAATAATTTAATCCCTAATTTGCCTCGGTGTGTTCTACATCTATATCCTCAATAAGATGTCTTAAACTAGGCCTAAGAATGCCTAGAATGGGATGAGGATGCAAAGAATACACTTAGAAAAAGTTTCAGGAGTTTTCAGAAAAACAGAGTCCCGCTCGAGCTCAAGTTTCCCCGCTCGAGCGGTCATGCAACAAAGGTACACGCTCGAGCGTCAATTATCCCGCTCGAGCGTACTGTAAAAGTACTGGATGGGTGAAATCTCCGCTCGATGGACGCTCGACGCCCGCTCGAGCTTAAGACACATGACTCCGCTCAAGCGCCCAATCGTCCGCTCGAGCGGACTGTAAAACAGTGCAGAGATACTGGATGCTCGGATTCCCCGCTCGAGCGTCACTGGCCCCCGCTCGAGCGGAAGTGCAGAATCTGGAAAACCCAGATTGCACCTCCAAGCTCAAACCAAGTTTTAACAACTCAAAACTCGACCTCTTGGGCTGAATTTCCAGAAAACATTTGTAAACACATAGAATAACATGGTTCAAAGCTCAATTTTGAGAAATCAAAGCCCAACGGTGTTTAATTCAAATCCAATTTCAAACCATTTTTCAAGAATAATCCTCAAACATGACATGCATGATCTTTAAATAACTTTCAAGCTTCAAAACATGCTCTAATGAGCCAATTGATTCACAAACAAGATGAAAACATGGACATGCATGTGACAATTTGCCATGAACTCAACTCAAAATCCAACAATACTAACATGCATGCATGGATTATGCTCTATTTCAACATATGGAGCTATTTCATGACTCAATCCACTAAATTTGACATGAATCATGTAAGAACAAGCTCAATTCATAAACAGGAGGGCAATTACTCTACCTTAGGTCTTGAATTAGAAGACTAGGAGCTCAATTTAGCAATCTACACTTCAAATCTCCAAGTTGTCTAAGCCGATCCCTCAAAGACAAATCAATTCTCTCCCTCTCACCCTCTAAGTCGGCAAAGCAATGCAAGAGCTGGTGAAATGTTTTGATTTAAGTGTATACAAGGCTCAACATGTGTGAAGTAGTGGCCACTAAGTGGTCTAATGGTAATTAAGTCCAAAACTTGCAATCCATCAATAGTTAATCTAATTTAATCATACTAAATCAAATTTCAGATAGATACACCATAAAATCGCATAAATCGTGATGATCGAGAAAAATTAATCAATTCCCGGTTCGGCCGCCGATAAGACCTTCAATTAGCAGTTTAAACACTAAAACATGAACAGATCAAATAAACAATCAAACAGATAGAATACCGATTAACATACATACTCAGTCAATTCAGTTCCAGTTCTCAGTCAGTTCAGTACTTTAATCAGTTCAATTATCAGTCATAATTAGTTCAGTTTGACGGTAATCAATGTTTATCGGTAAGCAGTGGTGAGGGTTATTACAAACATCATCCACATCAGTAACATCATCAAACATCAACAACATCAACTACATTAGCGGCATCATCCATATCATCAACATCAGCGACATCATCAACATCACCAACATCATCAACATCAACTACATCATCAACCTCACCAACATCATCCATATCAGCAACATCATCAACATCACCAACATCATTCACATCATCAACATCAGCGACATCATCAACATCACAGACATTAGCAACATCAGCAACATCAAGTCCTTGATCTCCTTCTTCGACTACTCATTAACATACTTCTGGTAGAAAGCGACGAGTGCTTTGGCGATGCTCTGGTGGATGGCATAGATCTGGGAGGTGTTGCCACCGCCCTTGATGCGGATACGCACGTCAACGCCGGCGAAGCATTGGCGGCCAAGGAGGATGATGATAAGCCTTGTAGCGGAGAATCTCAGGCTCTACCAGTTCGATGGGACAGCCGTTGGTCTTGATCAGGCCACGGCTGCTCTTGCAATAGGTGACGGCCACGGCGGTCTTCTTTCGGCCGAAGTACTGGACGGACTCTACTAGAGGAGTTGCCATTGTTGGAGAGATTAGGAGACTTGCAAAATGAAATCACAATATGGGTAAAAATGTAAATTTCATTCACAATATATCAAAAATTTATATCATACCAAAAATAAAAGGGCTAAATGGTTTAAGAAAAACCAATCAGGACTAACTAGAGCAACATTTATCAAAATGGGATTTATGAGTAATTTTTTCAAATTATTAATAGTACCAATTAGTATAATTTTTTTTTTCATTTTTTCATTATAAATTAATTAGTCTCAATTACTGGCTTAATTAGCATCAATTAATACTAAAATTATTAAATACCAATTAGTATAAATTTTTGTCATTTTTTCATTATAAATTAA
Source organism: Camellia sinensis (assembly GCF_004153795.1). Lineage (NCBI taxonomy): Eukaryota > Viridiplantae > Streptophyta > Magnoliopsida > Ericales > Theaceae > Camellia > Camellia sinensis. The sequence continues at coordinate 710,517 of NW_021027511.1, forward strand.
TTAGTGTCAATTAATGGCTTAATTAGTATCAATTAATACTAAAATTATTAATATTATCAATTAGTATATTTTTTTTTTCATTTTTTCATTATAAATTAATTAGTGTCAATTAATGGCTTAATTAGCATCAATTAATACTAAAATTATTAATATTATCAATTAGTATAATTTTTTTTTTCATTTTTTCATTATAAATTAATTTGTCTCAATTAATGGCTTAATTTGCATCAATTATTATTTTTTATTCATTAATTATTATTTTTTTTATTAAAAAAACACTGAAAACATCCACACACAAAAAAAAAACTAAAAACCCTAGCTCCGGCGGGACAGCGGCGATGAACCGAAGCTAGGGTTTCAGATTGATCCATAGAGAGAGAAAGAGAGTCGTTGTCACGTCGGCAGCCCCTTCTTCTCCTCTTCCTCCTCCTTCTCATCTCACCGTCGACATCGATCGCAAAGAGAGAAAGAGAGCTAGGGTTTACGCTGTCGATCGCGAAGAGGGAGAGAGAGCTAGGGTTCACGCTGCCGATCGCGATCACTCAGATCGCGATGGAGAGCAATCGGAGAACACCAGAGAGGGAGAGGGAGAGAGAGAGAGAGAGAGAAGAGACAGAGCTTTGGTCGCCTGAAATCGACCTGTTCGCCGGAAATCGCCTCTTCCGTTTGTGTAAGAGAGAAAAAATTAGTGTTCTTTCTTTATATACATGGCACATTTGTAATTAGTCTCAATTGGGAAGGGTATTTAAGTCATTTTACACCCCTCATTTCAGTTTCCCGCATAAGCTCAAATCAGAAGCACCCCTGGGCTGCTTACAAATTTAAGCTCAAAATAGCTCAATCAAAGCTATAATTTATCCCTTTAAGTTTTACCAAACACACCAAAATAACTTAATTAAACCTAAAAATTGATATAAGCTGCTTTTAAGTGCTGCCAAACAGGCCTTATATCTCATCAGATGAGAAAAGAACCAAAAATATAATTTTGCTGTTTTACAATGGGAAATTTGATTGTGTAAAATGAGAAATTTGATTATGTATATAAAAAAATCTGATTGTATATGATCAAAAAAATTATGTTCATCAGTTTTATTTTTAAATTTTTATAGATGAATTTTTTACATAAACAATATATATAATTATATAAGCAAAAACATTAGGGGTTTTTTTTTAGGATCCCTGATATTAAGATTTTATAGTATAAAGGACATTTAATATTTTTATAATGTCTAAGATCCCTCAACATTGATCCAGAGAAACTCTCTCCAAAGAAATTCTGGACTTCCCAAAGAATTTCTCTGGGCTCAACACAAGGAAAATTCAAATTTCTCTAGATTCATTTTGACTAATTTTCTTTAGGTTCAAATTCAAATTCAAATTCAAATTTTTCTGGGTTCATTTATAAACCAAAGAAAAATCAAATTTCTCTAGATTCATTTTAACCAATTTTCTCTGGATCGTAAAGACACAATATTATTTTATGAAATCATTTTGACCAATTTTCTCTGGGTTCAAATTCAAATTTAAATTTCTTTGGGTTTATTTTAACCAATTTTCTTTGGATTGTAAAGACACAATATTATTTTATGAAATCCAAAGAAATTCCCGAATATTTGTGAATAGAGTCAGAAAAAATTTCTCTGAGTTCACAAATTTCTTTGACTTTATGTAATATGTAAGTCAACAATACAATCTTTACTAACAAACCCACAAATTTCTCTGATTTTATGTAATATGTAAGTCAACAATACAATCTTTACTAACAAACCCACAAATTTCTCTGGTCCAAAACCAGAGAAATTATCTCCAAACCAGACAGACTAGAGAAACTCTCTGGATTGAAACTAGAGAAATTTTCTCTATTTGCAGCAGAGTTGTATTTTTATGAATAGACATTGGTGATCGTAAATTGATCCAGGAAACCCTCATCTTGAATGTGTCTTCACAGTGGTGGTTTCATCCGTCCATTGTGGTGCTCGTGGTTGAGCTTGGTCTAGTTTGGTTGTTTCCTGGCTGGTTAAGCTTACGGTGTGTGCTCAGCTCATGCCGTGAAAAGCCTTTCTCTCTAGATTTTTTAGAGAGAAAAAGTTCTAATCATGGTGGTGAAAAGGTTCAGAGTTCGCTGGCATGTTCTTGTTGCTGAAATGTTGCTGTTTCACTTTGCTGGTTCTCTGGTAGACCTGTGTGTGTCTCTTTCTCCGGCGCTGGACTGGTTTTGGTCTCCGTTAACGGTGCTCTCCATGTTCAGGTTGTCTGTTTGTATTGATGTCGGAGATGGTAAGTCACTGGTGCTAGTTGCAAGGGTCCTCTCTATGATATTTTCTACTCTGGTTTGTTCTCGTCCGACGTTAGTTTTGCTGGCTTGATTGTGGGTTGTGTTGCTACTCTGGACCTTGACTATCTCTGTGAAGCCTCTGTCTGCAAGCCTCCGTGTGTGTGTGTGTGATGGGTCGTTACATACACCAAAAATAAATACTAAACTACACCAAATCCTTTTAGAATAATAGCTAGTCCAGGTATTGATCCACAGGGACAATTGTGAAATTAGACTAATTTAATCGCTAAATTCCTAAATTAATTTTTATTAAAAAGATTGAGAGATTTTATGACTAAAAAGGAATTAAATACAATTAAGAAATTAAATTGACAATTAAAAATTACGGTTTGGGATATTAATTTTTGGGAAAAATCCTAAGACAATAAGTTCACCACTAGTTGCGTAAAGAGGGTTTCAAATTGAAATAAATTATGTTACGGTTCGAACGGAATAATGCTTCACAACTACAAGTTCCAAGCATTTAACAAAAAAATCATCACGTTCAATGTACGGGTACTAACCATCTCAAGTAGTACGATTCGTTCACTCTAAACTAGGGTAGCGACACGACTCGTCCCTCGTAGTATGGTTCGTCTCATACCTTGAATGTGAAATAATAGAAAACTTATGTATGGAAAACATTCAATTATCACAGAAAACCGAATACTTGAAGAAATAATGGAAAAAATATATATAAAACTTCTAAAACATACAATTGTTCAAACCTTTACATAATTAAAAATAAAAAAGAAAACCTAATTACAAGGCTAGGGTTTCATCGAAACCCTTGAAAAGAATAACCTAGCCACTTGTGGGGAAGGTGGTTTGGAAATACTCTTTTGATCCATTGGGGCGCTCGAGATCCTTAGCTAACAACCTGAAAAGGAATAAACACTCCGGTCGGGGGTGCCAGAATTAGCACTCCGATGGACAAGTTAGTCTCTACTCTCTAGATTACTTGTATTTTAAGTTAAGCGTATTGATTCTCACATACCTTTTTATGGTTGACGTTCTTCTATTTATATCTTTTCTTTCCTGGGCCTCAGGGTTGTGTCCACTTTCGATTCGCCGTATAACTATTTATTCGGCTCTTTTTGCTATAAACCGCTTTCCATTCGGCCCCCTACTCAACCGACTATTTGGCCGAATAGGGCCGAATGCGATGTATATATTTCGACTCTCCTAATCCGATTATTCGGCCTACTTACGTCTTCCATTATTCTGCCCCCACAATTGCCCCCCAAGCACTTCACTAACGACAGTTAGCTGGAGTGTTTGGTTTCGAACTCGAAAAGTCAGAGCCAAAATTTGGCGGCTAACCTCATTCCAACGCAGATGTCAGAGCACACGCCTTTCGGTTATCATTTCAACTTCCCACCCCTTCGTACACTTTTATTTATTGTGATTTAAAATCCTGTCGTCTTTTCAAACACATTTTTAGATACTAGTTTTTGGACTACCTTTCGACTCGTCTCTGCAACTTCTATTCATCTTTCATTGTCCTCTCCGTCTTTTGTAAGTTCTCTTCCTCTCTCCTTTGAATCCCTTTTCCTGGTTTGCCTTTAGTTTAGTACGCTCCTATAGGCTGACCGAAATGGCAAAGCATCTGAAAGACCTCCTATCCGCGGACCGAATCTCTGGCTTTCGACCCAATTTTCTATCCCTGATGACGTCCGTCTGTCGCTTGTGATAGATGACACCCTCGATATGGAGAGGGTTGATGAAAGCACAATCGTTTTCCCTCTCTAGTCAATTGCTGAGGGCAGAATCCGTTTCCCACTTCACCCATTTCTTAGGGCTATCCTTCGCCATTGGGGTCTAATCCCCTCCCAACCTAATGTCAACTTTTTTAGAATCGTAATGGGAATTATAGAGCTAAACCGTCACCTTAGGATTAACCTCGGCATACCTGCTATTCGGCATTGTTATGCCTTGGCGAAGTCTCCTGGTCGGCATGGACGTTATTCCTTAGGGCCAAGGACACCAACCATCAATTAGTGACTATGATTTCCAGTTCTGGGAAGCGAGTCGATGATGTTTTGGTCGTTGTCCAAGGTAACTGCGAATTCAGCGACGGCGAGGATCGCCTTGATCCTGCTCCTAGACGGAGGGGCGAACCAGGTGGCCGTATAGCTTCTTGCGTTTATTTTTCTTATATTTATAAAGCTTCATTTTTTAGATTTCATGGTTTTGCTTGTGCAGGAAACGATTTGAAGAAAGTCTTGACTTAAACCGATGATGCCGTTCTTTCAGAAATCAAAGTCGCGCTCAAATATTTCGGCCGTCCGAGTCTTTAGAAATAAGGGAGGGCGGCTCACGTTCTCCTTCGCTACGAGCCGACATATACGACCTTCTCAGCTGCAGAAAACATCCCAATTCCGAGGAGTGAAGAGTTTCTTACGGCTTTTATTTTGACTGACTTCAAAAACTTGCGGCAAGTTGGTTTCGAGGGGTCTGATTCGGAGGGGGCGGAAGTAGCTGAGGTCACTGAGTCAGACAAGTCCGAAGCCGAAGTAGACGAGGCTTTGAAGTTGGCCTTTGAGGAAACTGGCCTCAATTCAGCCAACCCTCCGTCAACTTCAGGCCGAGCGGACCTTTCGTTTGACAACATTTTTACCGGTTTAGAGGACCTTCCCGGTGCATACCCTGAAGATATGGCTGGGTTAAGCCTCACGCAACTCACCAAAAAGAAAAACGTGGAAAAAATGACCACGCGGTGGAGAGCAGAGGCCATTCGATCTGAAGTGCCACCTGCCGCCGAAGCTCAGCCCTTCCTGCCTGTTGTCGAGGAGGAAACGGCTCAAACCCGAAGTGCCGAGTCGGAGGCGGTTGTGCAGATCAATGAAGAGGCTGAGCGGACGGAGAAACGTCCTGCCGAGGTTAAGGCCAGCTCTGAAGAAAACCGTGCTGACAAACGGCCGTGTTTAGAAGAGTCGGATGTGATTGTGCCTTTTGTCATTCAACCAAAGATAAAAAACACGCCGATCTCCTCTGACCCGTCGGCTATTAAAGACCCAGCCGTGGAGTTAAGCATGGCTACGTCCGTCTTATTGCCGGCTGACAAGGCAGCTTTTCGGGCGGAACCGAATTTGCTGGCAATAGCATTAGCCGCTCAATCGGCTCTTCTGGTATATACCTTGACCTTGTCTTTCCCTTTTATGCAAATATTGTTTTGGTTTTAATTTCTTGTTTTGCAAACAGTCGGAAGGATAGCCAAGATAGGTCGTCGTCAACATGACGCCGTCGAACGACTTGGCCGTTTATAATCGGAAGTTGAGGGCCAGAGGAGCAGGGCCGAGTTCGAAGTGGCGAGGGCGAAGATGGAAGCCGTGAGGGCCGAGGATTGGCCTCCAAGGAGAGGGCACACGCGAACGAAGCTGCGCTCAAGTTAACCCAAGAGGTGATCGCCAAACTTGAGGACGACTTGAAAGAATCGAAGGCGGCGAAGGAAGTAGTCGACTCTGAGGCTTCCAAGGCGTATGAGGCTGGGCAGAGCGTTGCCCTCGCAAACTATGTGGAAGAAGTTCCCAAATTCAAGAATTAAGGATTCAAACACGGCTGGCTTAAAGCCCTTGCTGCTGCTAAATTGACATTGGTTATGCCGATTCCATACGAGCAAGTGGATGTTGAGCCGCTGGAGTTTGACTCCGAGGATTGACTAAGGCGACCTTTTAGTTGTTTTTGTTTAAGATTTTGAATGTATTTTCGCAGTCTTTAGTTTAGTAGTTTTTATGTGTAAGGTGACTACAATTTTTTGCTAGGCATTTCCATGCGAATTTGTAGCTTTTGTTTAGTAGTTTTCACATGTAAAATTGCTACAGTTTGTGCCCAATTTACTAATGAAAATTTCCTTTATTCCTTGCTATTATTTGTGCTTAATTTTGCTATTGATGAATGGTATTATTTTTTGCTGCTTTGGATAAAACATTCATGTACATTTGCCGATTAGATAACTAGGCAATTTAACAATTTATCCTCGTCGAATAGCCGATCAGATTAATGAATCTGTCCTTGCCCCAGTCAATGCATGAACTCTAAAAAGTCGAATACTATTAGTTCATGGAGTGGCTGTGGCACAGATTGATCGGCATCGGGGTTAGATATTTGGCCGATTAGATTAATAAATCTGCCATTGCCCCAGTGTCACGACCCAAACCCGCCCCTATAGGTTTAGCATCGTAACCGGCCAGTAATCCTGGGATTACTGAAGGCCTTTGAGACAAATTAACGTAATATTAGGGGCTAGCGGAAGTAAATAACAAATATACATCGTCCATTGAGCTGTGCAGACTTATGTAAGATAGAAAAATTTAAACCTTTTTGTATACTTATATACACATCATCATATATATACATATATAAGCTAGACAAAAGGGACTTAGCCTTATTCACACAATACACAAGGACTTGTCTAGCTGGACAGGAAAATAAAACTTCAACTTATGCACTTAGCCATAGCCACTAGTCATAACCGGAACCTTCACGGGAGGCACATAGGTTGGCTATCAAGAACTGATTCCAGGTAGACGCCTCTAGGCTTGGTCATGCACCTGATCACCTATATACATATATATAAACAATGAGCTGGGCCCAGTAAATAATAACAGAGTAAAGGATTTCATGAATGATGTCCATCACAGAGTTAGAAATCAAATTCTTATCAGAAATAGAGTCTTATGCATATTCAGATTCCAAATTAGAAACAGATTCATATACATACTCATAATCATTTCCATATTCAGATTTCGCATATAATCATACGTGGTACATCCATTAGCGTTAGGAGGCACATAGGTTGGCTGTCAAGAACTGATTCCAGGCAGATGCCTCTAAGCTTGGTCATGCACCTGATCACCTATATACATATATATAAACAATGAGCTGGGGCCCAGTAAATAATAACAGAGTAAAGGATTTCATGAATGATGTCCATCACAGAGTTAGAAATCAAATTCTTATCAGAAATAGAGTCTTATGCATATTCAGATTCCAAATTAGAAACAGATTCATATACATACTTATAATCATTTCCATATTCAGATTTCACATATAATCATACGTGGTACATCCATTAGCGTTAACAAATTCGATGACCCATAAAAGGACGGCCTTAAAGGCATTCCGATGACTTATGTGCACAGAGACGTTTCTGATGACCCATGAAAGGACCTGATGACCCATAAAGGGACCTGATGACCCATGAAGGGACGCATATCATATGAAGCTAAGGATGTCACGCATAACTTTCAGAATCTTGGACAATCATTCATTCATTCAAAACATAGCGTAGCATTTCAGAAGACTAATCATTTTATGTCATAATGTTCAGAAAATATTTAACATTGAACATAACTTTACAAAGTTATTACTCACAGATAGTTACAGAAGCAGATCAGACAGATCACAATCAGGCAGGCAATAGCGCGTGACCTACACAAGCACATAACATATACACATTGAAATACAATATTACTTCCTTGATCAAACTTGACTTTTCTTGTCTTTTTCCGTCTAAATAGTCCGAAGTTTTACTACGCTTATTCTTTCTCATTTAAATAAACCGGATTTTTATTTCACATATTCTTTCATTGTTAAGTCCTTCCTTTCCAAATAGATTGATCCTTTACTTGGCTTCCTAAACAATTACCACTTTACTTGGCTTCCTAAACAATTATCACTACATCAATGATTCATTCTTTAACTAACTAATCGATGTTGATTGGCAGCTCATTAATCTTTATTGAGTCATAAATCACGTCTAGAATGCTTTAGAAAGAGATGAGAATAAAAATGTGAACTAAATGCAACTTTCCAAAATATGCTGAAAATGGATCTCCGCTCGAGTGCCTCTTTGGTCACTCGAGCGGACTGCAAAATTTGAAAAACTACTGGGAGCTCGATTTTCACGCTCGAGCGAGACTTTCCTCGCTTGAGCGGACAATGTAAATTCTGAAATTCCAAAATTTCAATTGAAGCTCAAATTTGGTATTCAAAGCCTCAAAACATGTACTTTAGTATACAAACATGGAGAACCATTGTATAATTTAGTTAAGCACTCTCAATTAAAAATCATTTATTCAAAATCATGCTCCAATTGCCAAATTTAGTTTTAATTCATTTTCTCCATATCAAGCCAAATTCCAAACCCAAAGTGATTAACCTCTAAATTAATCTCCAAAAATTGAACATGGCTCCAATCTCTCATTTTCTTTTTAGTTACATAAATTGACTTCAAGCTCTTTCTATTTTCCTTCAAAGCATGAAATTAAAGTCATAAATTCCTTAGAAAATTATTCACATGTATGAAATTGACATCAAATTACTAATTTTATATTCTTATAAATTTTCCAACTAATTTCCATAATCTTAAACTTAACTTAATTTATAACCTCAATTTAATTCATAATCATAAGTGTTCCAAAATATGATTAATTTAAATAATAAAATCTTAAATTACATTACTTGCATGGATTAGACGAATCTAATTATAAAATCAAAAACTTTATCCAACGTTAGGATTAATTCTAAATTTCCATAAACTTGATGTTCATAAAACATTTCCTTTTTCTCTTCAAAATGTGAACTTAAATGGTTCAATTTCTTCAAAATCCATGAGACTATCTTCATAACTTTCTCAATTCATGATGTATGTAAATTTACTTCTCATATATACCAAGGTTTCCAAACCCAAGCTCAATTGAAGAATTATAATTATTTCTATATTGATTAACCTTAACCATGTTCATGAATTAATTCTTTAATTTCACCAAATCACATGCATGTAAAAAATAAGACTCAAATTCATATAACATATGCAAAATCAAACCCAAAATAATTAATTTCTAAGTTGATTTCCATAAATTTGAACGTAATTCCATTGCTTGGATTAAATCTTCAATACATCATTGGTACATGTAATTTTTATAGCACAATTCAAGAATGATTCTCAAAATTAAACTCAAACTTAACAAATTTAAAGAATCATAACTCATAATCTTTAAGCTAACTATTTTAACATGCAGAACCCAATTTTCATCAATTTATATAATTGATCCTCAAATCTTCATTTTTAATCCTCTCAAAATTCATCTTAAATCAATTTATGTCTAGATTATTTAAACAATACTAAGAAGAGGATGAAATTTCTTACTTGAAGATGAATTTTTCACAATTTTAAGCTTGAATCTTGGTATTCCACAAGGCTTCCTTCTTTTCCCTTTTTTTTTTTTTTCTCTCCTTCCTCCCGGTTTCCCCCTCTCAGCCGAGCTCTCTCTTCCCTTCTCTTTTCTAACTCTGCTTCCAGCAGAGTGAAAGGCATCATTTTGATTTCAATTGCCATCTCTTATTATTTTATTTTATTTTTTCATTAGTGGGACACTTGTCCATGTAATATGAACCCATGTTTCACTAGTTTAGCACACTAATCACACCTTAGTTTAATTAAACATCACTCAGTCTTGATTAATCCTAATTAGCACGTAAGTTAATTAATCATAACTAATTAGAATTTCCTACATGATTTAATTAGTCTAATTTGACTTCCATAAGTCCCAATTAATTATATTTAAATTTATCATTCTGAATCACATTTTTAATCAACTCCCAAAAGGCTCTACCTAAATGAATTTAATTCACAATAATCACAATTCTCAATCTTCATAATTTAATTAGCTTAATTAACTCTAATTAGGATCTAATTAATCAAACCTCAATTCTACTAAACTGAATCGGATATTTAATTTCTAATTCCAAAATAAATCTTTAATAGAATCATATACAAGTCAGATTCCACAATTCTCCTCAATCCCAAATTAAATTATAATGCCCGGCAATTAAGTTTCAAATCCTCTTAATTAATCAAGTACCAATCATTATACGTGATGGGGTCGTTACACCCAACCAATGCATGAACTCCAAAAAGCCGAATATTATTAGTTCATGGAGTGGCTGTGGCACAGATCGATCGGCATCGGGCTTAGATATTTGGCCGATTAGATTAATAAATCTGCCCTTGCCCCAGTCAATGCATGAACTCCAAAAAGCCGAATATTATTAGTTCATGGAGTGGCTGTGGCACAGATCAATCGGCATCGGGCTTAGATATTTGGCCGATTAGATTAACAAATCTGCCCTTGTCTCGGCCAATGCATGAACTCCAAAAAGTCGAATACTATGAGTTCATGGACTGGTTGCGGTATACGTCGATCGGCATCGGGCTTAGATATTTGGCCGATTAGATTAATAAATCTACCCTTGCCCCAGCCAATGCATGAACTCCAAAAAGCCGAATATTATTAGTTCATGGGGTGGTTGTGGCACAAATCGATCGACATCGGACTTAGATATTTGGCCGATTAGATTAATGAATCTGCCATTGTCCCAGTCAATGTATGAACTCCAAAAAGTCGAATATTATTAGCTCATGAAGTGGCTGTGGCACAGATCGATCGGTATCGGGCTTAGATATTTGACCGATCAGATTAACAAATCTGCCCTTGCCCCGGCCAATGTATGAACTCCAAAAAGCCAAACATTGTTAGTTCATGGACTGGTTGTGGTGCACGTCGATCAGCATCGGGCTTTTGGAGTTTAGCGTTAATGAAATCGCTTTGGGGGCGCTTCATGCATTAGGAATAAATGGGGTGGGCACTTCACGCCAGTGATTCCACTTATTGTGTTCAGACTCAATTTAAACCAGTTTGTTGCGTGAGGTTAGATAAGTGCGAATGTCAAATAGACTGTTCTTCAACAGCAGAGGAGAAGGGCGAACATTGGCAGAGCTTGACACTGAAATGAATCGCAGCAACGAGCCCACACGAACGGGAGGTAGGACGTCCAAAGAACGAGAAAAACATCAGCCCCCAAGTCGTCGAAGCAGATCACCCCGAAAGGAAAAACAGTAACAGGGAAGCTCCCCACGACCGCGACCGAGAAATGAGGCCAACGCAATGCCGCAACCATTGAGTTTTGCAGTTTTTGTGGAGAATAAACCGATGATAGAGGCAGATTCTATTGTCAATGACCCAGGTGTAGCAGTCGAGTTCGCTCGACAGATTTTTCCACTGGAAGTCTAGCAGTCGATGGTTAGTTGACAGGATTTCGAAGTATTTCGAGAGGGCATCCACGGAGTAGTGAGAGGACTGTACACCGCCTATGAAGTCGGAATGCGTCTGCGCGCCGCGTGACGGGAGATAGAGAAGAAGGACGAACAGATTCGAAACTTGGAGGCTCGTGCGGAGAAGGCCGAGTGCGAGCTAAGAAAGGCCCAAATTGCCGAGCCACGTACGGTCGGACAATCTAACCCGGTCGTTAATAAAAGAGTGACCCAACGGCTGTTAAGCCATGCGATTATCAATCAAGATACGGGAAGTATGTTCGCATTAGAGAATACGAAGACCGCGACCTATGAACGAGGTTTCCACGAAGGCCGGAAAGTCGGGATAGAGAAGACCAAGGAGAAGCTCGCAGAGGAGGTATGCCAATGCGAGAATCGGGGCTTTAGGCATGGGTGGATTAAGGCTCTCCAAGCCTCAAAGGCAGTCTAAGGAGCAGGAGTTGAGTCGACGTCGCCATTATATCAGCGTCATCACTTTCCTTTTGGCACTTTTGAAATTGAAAAGAGCGATAACGAGGGCGATGTCAAATAGAATCGAATATATATTGTAAACGCTCCAACACAGATTGGGCGTCAGCTGTGTATCTATTGGCTAATTTAATAAAATATTTTATTTTAAATGTTTGTGTTTCATTTTGAATGTTTACATGCTTAATTAGGCATCTCATTTCGAATGTTTGCATGTTTTAATTTGTTTATGCGGTTACACCGGCCCAACTTAATTAAACATTTCATTTTGAATGTTTGTATGCTTTAATGTGCAAACAGTTTTTGCCGGCTCAACTTAATGAAGAATTCCACTTTGAATATTTGTATGCTTTAACCTTCGTCGTGAAGGGCGCTCCAAATCCAGAGTCTTATTCGGCTCAAACGTGTTATGCACGGCTGGGGCTCCTAATTCGGAGGCTTTTTGTCGGCCAACCGTGATATCTACGATGGGCACTCCGAATTCAGAGTCTTATTCGGCCCATAAGTGTCATGCACGGTTAGGGCTCCAAATTCGGAGGCATTTTGTCGGCCAACCATGATATCTACAATGGGCACTCCGAATCCGGAGTCTTATTCGGTCCATAAGAGTCATGCACGGCTGGGGCTCCGAATCCGGAGACGGCTTGGCCAATTGTGATATCCACGAAGGGCGCTCCGAATCTGGAGGCTTAATCGGCCCAAAGGTGTCATGCACCGATGGGGCTCCGAATTCAGAGACTTAAATATTGGCTAATCGTGATATCCACGAAGGGTGCTCCGAATCCGGAGGCTTAATCAGCCCAAAGGTGTCATGCACCGATGGGGCTCCGAATTTGGAGACTTGTATTAGCCAATTGTGATATTCACGAAGGGCGCTTCGAATCTGGAGGCTTAATCGGCCCAAAGGTGTCATGCACCGATGGGGCTCTGAATTCGGAGACTTGTATTGGACAATTGTGATATCCACGAAGGGCGCTCCGAATCCGGAGGCTTAATTGGCCCAAAGTTGACATGCACCGATGGGGCTCCGAATTCGAAGACTTAATCGGCCCAAAGGTGTCATACACCGATGGGGCTCCGAATCCGAAGACTTGTATTGGCCAATCGTGATATCCACGAAGGGTGCTCCGAATCCGGAGGCTTAATCGGCCTAAAGGTGTCATGCACCAATGGGGCTTCGAATTCAGAGACTTGTATTGGCCAATCGTGATATCCACGAAGGGCGCTCCAAATCCGAAAGCTTAATCGGCCCAAAGGTGTCATGCACCGATGGGGCTCCGAATTCGGAGACTTATATTGGCCAATCGTGATATCCACGAAGGGCGCTCCGAATTTGGAGGCTTACTTAAATATTATCCAATCGTGATATCCACGAAGGGCGCTCTGAATCCGGAGGCTTAATTGGCCCAAAGGTGTCATGCACCGATGGGGCTCCGAATCCGGAGACTTTTGAACTGAATTGCGCTATGAGGAAATGAGAAACTTTGCATTGTAAAAGTGAAATATGTACAAGTATTAAGCCCCACAAGTCGGGTCAATGATAGAATTTACGTAAATGTGTTGAATTCTAAAGCCGTGGCAGACTCCTCCCAGACATGTTTTTGAGCCAATATGCCCCTACTCCCGCGACTGAGTCAATCTGATAAGGGCCGTCCCAGTTAGGTCCCAATTTTTCGTCGGCCGGATTCTTGGCAGCTGGAAGCACTCTCTTCAAGACCAACTCTCCTGGTGTGTAGCGACGCAGTTGAATATGCTGATTATATGACTTAGCCAGCTGTTGCTGGTACCGTGCCATGGATGCAAGGGCGCGGTCTCTCCATTCTTCAATCAGAATCAAGTCCAAAGCCAACATCATGTCGTTTCGGCCAAAATCAAAAACTGTTGATTTCAAAATTGGGAAACCGATCTCCAAAGGGATGATTGCCTGTGTTCCGAAGTACAAAGCGAACGGCGTTTCCCCGGTGGACCGTCTCGGTGTTGTGCGATGAGCCCATAATACACTCGGCAGTTCTTCAACTCATCGGCCTTTCGCCTTCTCCAGCCTCTTTTTAATGCCGTCTAAAATGGTTTTATTGGAGGCTTCAGCTTGGCCATTACTCTGTGGATAAGCCGGGGTGGAGAAGTAGGGCCGAATACCATACTTGCTGCAAAGTTCCCGGTAGACTCCGCAATCAAACTGGGTGTCATTGTCTGATATAAATGCTCTAAGAATGCCAAACCGCGTTATGATATTTCTCCATACAAAATGCTTTACATCAGTATCTCGGATGTGCGTTAGTGCCTCTGCTTCTACCCATTTCGTGAAATAATCAGTCGTGACGATCAGAAATCGCTTGTCACCCGGAGCATGAGGCAACGGTCCGACGATGTTAAGTCCCCATTGAGCGAACGACCAAGGGCTGGTTATGGAGCTTAACTCTTCAGCAGGCAAGTGAGTCAGAGGAGAGAACTTTTGGCATTGTTCGCACTTTTTCACGTAATATTCGGCATCGGCTCTCATTGTCGGCCAGTAATACCCTTGTGTCATGGCTCGATGAGCCAAAAAGTGCCCGCCAGAATGTGCGCCACAACTGCCTTAATGTATTTTAGTCAAAAACTCTTCGACTTTGTCCGGATGCACACATTCCAGATATAGACCAGAAAGGGATTTTTTATAAAGCTTTCTTTGTGGATCCAAGTAGTATCGCAGAGCTTTGTTTCGCAACTTGTGCGCTTCTTTCTTGTCTGTTGGGAGCTGTTCGGAAGACAAGAATGCAGCAATGGGGTCTGTACAGGGAGCAAATATTCCGGCGTGCCCGTACTCCTTTTTACCAAGCTCCTCGTCTGTCCGATCGACCTGCGCACACAACGACGGTGAGCTACCTGGCGGTGTGTGGCCGGAAAAACCCCTCTGACGGTCAAGTTAGCACACACTTAGGGATATAGAGAGAGAGAGGAGAGAGTTGAGCGTTCAAGTGTTTCTTACAAAATGATCCCTCTCCAGCATGGGAGGCGCAGTTAAGCTTATATACTCTCTAAACTCTAAATCTACTCCCATTAGTCTCTTGACACATGGTGCTGCTTTCCCATCCGTCAGCACAAATCCAGCGAACACCACCTAACCAAACCATCAGACAACATTAGCGGGAACTCGGTAGCCCGACGGCATCACCCCGGCCTCCTTCGACCGAGCTACTTATCGAGCCTAACAATGTCACTCGCTGAGCTTTATTATAACCGAGCTCCGTAGCACCCCAGTACGGCCGAGCTCCAGACAGGTTAGACCGGTCCAAGGGAGACCTTCTTGTCGAGCTACATGCGCGACCATAAGACCCGGATCGGTAGACAATCATCTCAGCCTCCTTCAACCGAGCTACTTATCGAGCTCAATAGTGCCACTCACCAAGCTCCATCACAACCGAGCTCAGCAGCACTCCAGTGCGACTGTGCTCCAGACAAGTTAGGCCGGTCTGCGGCAGATCACGATCACCGAGTTAAAAAGAGCGAACAAAAGAAGACAAGCTGGCAGAGGATCTTCTCGGCCAACTCTGGTCTGGACTTCAGCAGAGCAAGCTTCACCTCGGCTCGGCCTAACCCAGTTCGGCCCAAATACGCTTGGACCACATTCAGCCCGGCCAGAACCGCGGCCCAAGCCGAGATTACGAAAATCCCCCTCTTAGGGTCCATCCAACTCGGTCCTGACTCTATGACATTGACCTAGACTTCTTCCGAAAGGCCAATGCTCGGCTCTGGGATGAAACCTACTTCGATGGTCTGTTTAATCTCTGAGTTAATGGCGAAGGCTAGGCAAGCCAGGGCATCTGCATGTGTGTTCTGATCACGTGCTATTTGATTCAATTCATGATGGTCAAATTTTGCTAGCAAGAAGTTAGCCATTTTCATGTAAGCCGCCATGTGGTCATTTTTGGCTGCATACTCCCCCTTTAAGTGATTGATCACCAATTTTGAATCGCAAATGCCGAGCACCCAAAAGATGTGCATTTCGCAAACCGGTTAGAAAGGGTTCGTATTCGGCCTCGTTATTTGATGCTTTGAAGCCGAGTTTGATGGCCTGCTCAATTATTGTGGCGTCGAGGGCCATGATTACTACTCTGGCTCCACTGCCCCGTTGATTGGATGACCCGTCGCAATACAGCTGCCAAATGTCCCCCACATAAATTCTCCAATTCAGCTTAGGTTGAGTTTGGTCGGTCTTGAAGTCGACAACCCCCCCCGGCGTGCATTCGGCTACAAAATCAGCAAGCACTTGCCCTTTGATTGAGGTTCTAGGCAGAAATTGAATATCCTACTAGTCGAGTTCGAGGGCCCATTTCAAAACGCGCCCTGATGCTTCTGTACTACGTAGTACTGATCGGAGGGGGTAATCTGTTAGTACCCCGATGCTATGCCTCTGGAAGTAGTGCATCAGTTTTCTTGCCACCATGACTAGGGCTAGGATGAGTTTTTCCAGTGGAAGGTAGCGGGTTTTGGCAATGGCATCAACCATTGTCTTGCTCACATAATACACTGGTCGCTGCTCTCCAAGCTCTTCCTTCAACAATACGGCGCTGACAGCCCGGTCGAAGATAGCCAGATATAAAATGAATGGGTCGCCTGCCGATGGCGTCGTCAAAAGTGGTACAGATTGAAGATAAGCCTTTAGACCATTAAAAGCGGCTTCGCACTTGGAGGTCCATTCAAAAGCTTCGCCTTGCCGTAGTGTTTGAAAGAATTGTCGGCAGCGGTCCGTGAAACGACTGATGAACCTATTGAGTACGGCGGCCATCCCCATCAACTTCTGAACCTCCTTGACCGATCGAGGGGAGCCGAGTTCTAGGATTGCGGTGATTTGCCTCGGATTGGCTTCGATTCCTCAGTGGTTGACAATGTAACCCAAGAATTTGCCAGAGCAGATCCCAAAGACATATTTGGAAGTGTTCAACTTCATTATGTATTTGCATAGAATGCCGAATGTCTCTTCCAAATCGGCTAGATGAGTTTGCTCTTCCTTGGATTTTACCACCATATCGTCAATGTAAACTTCCATAGTGTGGCCAAGTTGCTCTTTGAACATGGTAGTGGCTAACCTTTGGTAAGTTGCCCCTGCATTCTTCAGCTCAAAAGAAATAACCTTATAGCAATAGGTTCCTCTTAGGGTGAGGAATGCAGTTTTGTCTTGGTCCTCCGAATGCATGACAATTTGATGGTAGCCTCTGTAGGCATCAAGGAAGCTCATACGCTAATGACGTACCGTAGCATCTACAAGTTGGTCTATTCTGGGTAGGGAAAAACAATCCTTGGGGCATGCTTTGTTTAGGTCGGTGAAATCAATGCAGACATGCCAAGTCCCATTCTTTTTCTTCACAACCATAGTATTCGAGAGCTATGTAGGGTAGGTCACTTCCCTGATAGCTCCGGCGTCAAGTAACCGGTCAACCTCTTCAACAACGGCGACGGTGTGCTCTGTAGCTGACCGCCGGCTTTTTTGAATAATCGGCTTGCATTTAGGGTCAACATTTAAACGGCGCTGCGAAACTGACGGATCTACACTCGGCATCTCATATGGAGTCCACACAAATACATCAAGGTTGCCGACCAGGAAGGAAATTAGCTGCTGCCTATCGGCTTGATTCAGAGAGGCGCCGACCATGAAGAACCTGTCTGGGTTGCCGTCAATCTCAACTCGATCAAGGGCTTTCGTGGCTTTTTCACTTGGGAGCTACCTAACATCGTCGAGACTCTCTTGATCCGGCACCTCAATAGAATTCACTTGCAACTCTTTTGGCGTCTTTCCAACAAGAAGACAACATGCTTGTGCCAATTTTTGAGAGCCACGGATTTGCTCAATGCCGCGTTCTGTCGGGAAGCGTAGCAGCTGATGATAGGTGTTTTGCACGGCCTGCATAGTATGCAACCAAGTTCGCCCCATGATAAGATTATATGGCGATGGCAACTTGACGACCAAGAATTCCACATCCACTGTTCGGGAGCCCGCTCGAACGGGTAGTGTGATCTTCCCCAACGGGTATTCTGGATTCGCGTTGAAGCCGAATAATAGGTAAGGAGCTAGAGAAAGATCTGATTCGGAGAAGCCTAGTTTGGTGAATATCTTGTAATACATTACTTCCGATGTGCTCCCCGGGTCAATGAGTACGCGCGCAACGGTGAATCGGTTTACGCGTAACTCGATTACCAAGGGATCGATGTGTGGAAGTGTCACACCGGCTAAATCTGAATCATCGAAAGCAATGCTCACAGCTTCATGGAGCCGTTTAGCTGGAGTGAGTTGATTTGAGGGTCGGAATTCGACTAAATCATATGCACCATGGATGACATTGGCAAGCTGTAAATCATGTGGATCACGCCGAGTGGAGTTGAATCCTGTCATAAGGCTATTGCTTTGGTTGGGTTGCCTTTTCGGATGTACTGTTGTAGCTGACCATCTTGTACCAATTCCTCCAGGTGATCCTTCAATGCATAACAGCTCTCAGTATCATGGCTGTGATCCTTGTGATATTCACACCGCCTATTTCGTCTTCTCGTTTCGGAAGGTCCCACCATTTTGGATGGCCATTTGAAGAACAGAAGGTGTTGGACTTTGGACATAATCGTGCTACTCGGCTCTGACAACTCCATGTATTTTTTGTCTGCGCGCCTTGTGCGCCTGCCATCAACTTGCAGTTATTCATTTGCTCAGTGGGGGCATTGGTCGCTTTATCGGCGAGAATCCCGTTTCCTGTCTCGTTTAGCCGGATGCTGTGGTTCGGGGCTCTGAGGTGGTACAGAATTTAACGGTTGAGCAATTTCAGAAGGGGCCGTCTTGTTGGCCACGTTTCCGGCTTTAACCCGCAAGGCATCATCTTCCACTTTGCTATATTCCTCAACTTTCTTTATCAACACCCAGACTATTTTAGGGGGTCTTCTAGTCAAAGAGCTACGGAGAGCACTGTCAGGATGTAAACCCATTTGAAAGGCGGTGATGGCCATGGAGTCATTGCAAGCGTCATCAATAAGATTAAAGCACTCCCAATAGCGCGCCAAATACGCTCTTAGTGTTTCTCCTGGCTGGATCTACATTGCCCAGAGAGAGTCGGCTTGTTTCGGCTGGACCTCGTTGGTGATGAATCTTGCCCTGAAAGATTTTTGTAATTGATGGAAACTCTTAATTGACGCCGACTCCAACTTATAATACCATCTGACTGCCAACGGTCCCAAACTGCTCGGAAATACTCTGCACATGAGGGCTTCGTCGTCTGCATGTAATGTCATGGCTTGCTTATAGTGATAGATATGATCTGTGGGATCCAATTTCCCGTCGTACAAGGTGAACGACGGGGCTTTGAACTTCTTAGGTAGTACTGCCTTTGCGATCCGTCGCACAAAAGGATCGTGCTGACCCTCTTCATCTGAATCATTTCGTCTTCGCTTACGCCTTATACATGGACTCTCTTTAGAGGAACTGGTAGTTTCGGGTTGTCCCTTCTTCGTGGGCTCCGGGGATAATGAGCCGGAGTTGCTGTTAGTGTCTTGTTGTCGGGCTCGAGGTCGTCGACCACCTGCCTTCAGAGGTCGTTCTGGATCTTGGCGTATAGATTGTTTAGACTTCGCCACTTCCGAGGCCAAATCCTGACGGAGACGTTCGTTCTCAGCAATCATGTTCTCCAACTTCTGTTCGTTTTGCTTTGTTTGTTCCATGATCGCTTGCATTGTCTCATGCACTGAAGTCGAGGGTGAGTCGAAGTTCAAGGCGCGTCTTGAGGCGATAGTCTCCGGTCCAAGAATGTTTGTTAGAGTGAGGTCATCTCTCTGTGTGGTTTCGTCAGTGACTATCGGAGGATCTTCCCTTACGCCCGCTATGGATGTAGTTGAGTATTCCCATAGACGGCGCCAATTGTGGAGAAGGTAGTTTGGAAATACTCTTTTGATCCACTGGGGCGCCTGAGATCCTCAGCTAACAACATGAAAAGGAATAAACACTCCGGTCGGAGGTGCCGGAATTAGCACTCCAACGGACAAGTTAGTCTCTACTCTCTAGATTACTTATATTTTAAGTTAAGCGTACTGATTCTCACATACATCTTTCTGGCTGACGTTCTTCTATTTATATCTTTTCTTTCCTAGGCCTCGGGGCTGGGCCCACTTTCGATTCGCCGTATAACTATTTATTGGGCTCATTTTGCTATAAACCGCTTTCCATTCAGCC
Organism: Camellia sinensis; assembly: GCF_004153795.1. Taxonomy (NCBI): domain Eukaryota; kingdom Viridiplantae; phylum Streptophyta; class Magnoliopsida; order Ericales; family Theaceae; genus Camellia; species Camellia sinensis. The sequence continues at coordinate 730,599 of NW_021027511.1, forward strand.
CCCCTACTCAACCGGCTATTTGGCCGAATAGGGCCGAATGCGATGTATATATTTCGACTCTCCTGGTCCAATTATTTGGCCTATTTACGTCTTCCATTATTCGGCCCCCACACCACTCATGGAGGAGTGGGAAGAGGTGGGAGAGATAGAGGCCCCCATGGAAGTTGTCTTGAAAGCTTGAGAATCCTTCTTTTTCTCCAAACCCTAGCCTCTCTCTTTTTGGAATTAATTTCAGAACCCTAATCCAGCCTCTTTCTTGCCTATTTATACTTCTGCTGCCTTTTAAACAGGTTTAAAACATCGGGCCCGTTTTACAAGAAAAGTTAACGCACGTGCGAGAAAGTCAACACACATGTAGAAAAAGTCAATGCACGTGCGGGAAGCTGTTTTCTCTTCAAATTCTGTATTTTTGCCCATTTTATGTTCCGACTATGTATAACCTGATTGACATTAAACACACATAAAACACATAGTTTGACAAGCAAGTAAAGTTAAGATATTGTAATTAACGGCCTCAATGTTGTACAATTCGGCCTTAATCAGTGTGCCTTAATCAGTATGAGAGGCAGAGTGAGTGCAGAGATCTGGAGAAGGAAGGAAGAGTTGGTAGACACGTTTCTTCTCTAGACTTCATGGAGAAAAGAGAAGATGAGAAGAGAGAAGAAGATGAGAGAGGTAGATCTAGGGAATGAGAGAGAGAAAGATCTAGGGTTTTGAACTAGTAGTGGAGATTGACGAGAGAGAAAGAGAAGAGCAGCGAGAGAGAGATATCAAATTTCTTTGTGAGGGACCTTAGACATCAAACAATAATATTGTGGATCTATTTCATTATCAAAAATAGGAGAGGGACCTTAGACTAATTTTTCGAAAACATTATTACCTTTTTGAGATTCAAAGTTTTAATTTAATTTTTTTAATTTTAAATATAAAAAATATATTTATAATTATTCTGATTTAAAAACTTTTGAATTTTCAAAGTTCTAATTCAAAAAATATTTACCAATTTAAGAATTAAATAAACAAGTGGGCCAAATAAACTGTCATGTGTTTTATTTTTATTTTTTAAAAATTGGTCAATTAAACTATTATATGTATTTTTTATTTGTAAGAATTTAGAACACACAATTAAATTTAGAAAAAAAAATTAGAACTTAATTGATTCTAAATTATTTTTCTTACATATTTTAAGCAAATTTATATTATTATTTAATTTTTGATTATGTTATTACTTAATTGATTATTTTTTATTTAATATATATGTATATATTGGCAAATGATTGGATGTAATGAACATACATATATACTACATGTTGATGGACATAGGGACAAAATGGACATTAATGTAGGTTAGTTACTTACATCCCATAATTCTTTTTTAAAACAAATATATATGGATAAGAAATATTTAGTGTTATATCATGAACTCAACAAATATGAGCATGAGATATGTTATTCAATTCATATATCCTATTCATTACATATATTGATTAAATTTCAAAACATATCATATTCTTCATTTTATATCCAAAACAATCAAACAAGGCCTTACCTCTCTTTTAATCGTCCTACCACGAAAATTGTTTGAGGGCTCAAAATCGTTGGCTCGAATTGGCTCAAAACCCAAAACGACGTCGTTTAGGGTTTCCTTTTTTTTTCCTTCCTTCTTTTTCTTGCTTTTTTTTCGTTTTCTTCCTTTTCTTGCTTTTAAACATAGACAGAGGCGAGAGAGAGAAATGAGAGAAGAGAAGAGAAGAGAGAAGAAGGAGAAAATACGGGGAGAAGGAGGAGGAAGAGAAGAAGACGGTGATGGCGGGGGAGGAAGATCGACGGTGATGGCAGTGATCGGAGCTGGAGCTGAATCTAAATCGAATCTGAATCGGTTTTGAATTTTTTTTTTTTTTTTGGCTGATGATGATGTGTTGATGATGATGATGTTGATGAAGATGTTGTTGTTGATGATGATGATGTGTTGATGAAGATGTTGTTGATTTTTTTTTTTTTTGGATCTGATTTGATCTGAAGACTTCTTCTTCTTCTGATCTGATCTTCCTTTCTCTCTTGCCTCTCGTTCTTTCTCTGTTATTCTCTTTTCTCCTCATTTTTTTTTATTTTGATTTTGATTTTTTTGATTTGTGTAGATTTCGTGAAAAAAAAAAAAAAAAAAAAAAATCCAAAACGGCGTTCGAAAATTTTGGGCTACGTATCACAACTGGTCCTACCATCAACCACACACAAGACCGACAATCGCACAAAATCTATACACTGTTGCTCTTGAAAATTGACAAATTTAATTATGTTTTTTTTTTTAAAATTGGTTTGGTGGTGCAATGCCTTCGATGTTTGGTGAACATTATTGCATGAGAAGGATGAGATTTTTTAACCTTTTCTTGTGATTTCCTAGTGACTATGTAAGGTTGATGAGGATGGTTTGCTCATGCATCCTGCATTGTTAATAGAAGAATGGGAATATGTTTAATTAATGCCCAATTTTTTTACACTTACATGACATATTTTTATTGGCTAACCGTAAAGTATAGCAAAACTTCATTGACAGGAGATAACCACAACCTTCATAATAAAAGCAATTAAGGGTATGTTTGATTGGACAGACTGATAAGAGGGGAATCCATCGGATTTGAATCCTGGAATTGTGAATATCTCGGATTATTTGGTTAGATTGAATGTGTATTCCGTGTTTGTTTTCTCATGGAATTAGATGTCTGGAAAGGACTATAAATGAACAAAATACTATTTTACCCTTCTTCAATTGTTTACTACGTAATAACAATATTAAATTTGTCTTTAAATTTAATCTTTATTTATAATTGATTAGTGGACCACAATTAATTTAATCTTGCAATATTACGTACAATTGAAGCTCATCATTACTCTCATCGTCAAAGTTTTTGATGTTCTCATCTATCTATGAAAATAAATTATCATACAAAAATCATTTAGAATTACAATACATAGGTATACAATCTCTATTACTATTCTGTTCATGGTTTTGGTGGTTTTAATTGCTTTTATATATTTTAGGAACTACAGATTGTAATACTTTATGTGAATAAGACATGCTGTGATTGTAATATGTGGATGTGGCATGTAGTCATTGTAATATTTTAAAGTTTTAAAGTTTCAAACTTTCTTTCTTTAGATGAGGCATGTAGTGATTATAATACTTTTTTAAATCATTGACTGTAATACTTTTTTTTTTTTTGAGGAAGTGCACAAGTTGAATTATGTTGAAAATTTATAAAATTTTAAACCGCCAAACCAATTCGCATCCATCCGCTCATCCGCCAATCCGCTCAATCCACATCTGCTGATTGGTAGGCGGATGCGGATTGATTTTCTCCAATCCGCTAATCTGATGGACGGATGGCAGATTAGAGGTTCCGTGGCCGCAACCGATCTGCGCCCACCCCTAATAAATAACATATAAGACTTTGCAAGCAGCATAGATGCAATTTCTGTAGAAAACTCAATTATTATACATAACTCAATTATTAAGGAATTTGCAAGCAGCATTGAGGCAATTTGCAAGCAGCATATATGCATATAGATAACTCAATTATTATACATGAAGTTAGGAAGAATTAAATTTTTTATTTAAATATCTAAATTAATGATGGCAATTTCTGTATAACAGCCAGGTATGTTTTAAGGCTCAAAAAAAAATAAAATCGAGACCCATTATCCATTAAAAATCGAACAGTATCCATTAACAACAAACAACCAGCAGCAGCAGCATGTTTTTTTAAGGCTCAAAAAAAATAAAAAAATACAAACCCAGTACCCACCAAAATAGACAAAACATAAACAAAATCCCTCATATTGAAGAAAGAGAAAAAAACGATCTCTGCAAAATCCCCCAAATCTAGTTTGATGAAGAGAAAAAAAAAAAAAAACCACAGAGAGAAAATAAAATCTCAACCAAATCAGCCACAACAATAACCAATATTGAAATAAAAAACAAATAGCAAACAAAATGAAAGATGTAGAAAGTGTTTCAAACCGAGTGTAGATGGGAGATCGAATGATTTGACGAAATTCAGCCTCAAGAAGAAGAATCGCCTGCTAGGGTTTTGTCGTTTTTGCTTCTTCTAAAATAACGATCTTTGCCAAAAACAACAGGGGAAGCAAATTATATGTGGTGAGGGTAAAATGGACTTTTTATGGTCTAATCCCATGGGATTGTTATCTCATGAAAATTGTCCCACACCCCCCCTCCCACAAACAGTGTAATCCCATATATGTAATCCCATATATGGGGATTACACTATCTGGTCGAACTCCATGTCCGGTGGACTTAAAAAAAGAAAAACGCCAGATAAAGAGCTTTCAATAGATTAGAATCTAATCACACACCCTAATTTTTCCAATCAAACACCTCCTAAGTGGAATCTGAGTTTCAGAACAAAGCTCTCCCTCTATATCTTTATCAATAAGACTCACTATACCAAAGCTTATGAGTCTCCATCATTCACTCCTCCAAGAGATTAGGCCTTTTTCAAAGGTAATATGTGTCGGCTTGGAATTTTTTTGCCCAGGTGTGGTGGTGTGTTATAAAAGATAATGATTGACAAATAACTAGAGTTGAAGTATGTAAAATGAAAAATAAGTTAAGTGAACGATTGCTATTGAAATATTTTAGTGTTTTAGTTCTATATTTAAGAAAATTAAATTATATATATATATATGTGTATAAAGATTCAACAAATATAATTGAGGTGATGTGTAGGAAAGAGCTAAAAGAGTACAATGACGACTCTTTTGGGAATCATCATATTGGTGCATAATATTGTTTGAACTTCCAAACAAATGTTAACTGATTTTAATGACAAAATACCAAAATTGTCTTATTTCTTATGAAATAAAACAGTCCAACAATTCCCACAACCAAACAATACACATTACAATACGATGCTGACACCGAAAAATTGGACAGAGGATCCAAATCCAACAAGCACAAACAAACACCCTTCTTTTTCACCCTTCTCTACCATCATCCTCCTCCTTTGCCCCTCTTTAATGGTAGCAACACCACCACCTCCACTCTCTTCATCAAATGTACCACCACGATGTACCACCACTATCTCATCATCAACTACCCTTCATTTCTATTGTGTACAAAATTCTATACATAAAAATGTAGTTATATACATATCCATAAAAGAATTATACACATACAAAATATATACAAAATACAAAAGAGTGAATGGCCTAACAGTAGACTTGCTGCTTTCATGGAAAAAAAACATGTTATACATTCATGGCCAAAAATCACCAAATTCTCCAAGTAAGTTGCAGAAATTTTGAAATGAGAAAATAATATTTTACCCCTCAAATTATTACTCAAAAATCAATTCAACCCTGTTTTAATAATATCTATTTTATACCTAAATTATTTGATTTTGCATCAATTTTACTCCCACCATCAATTGTCGTCTCTGCTCAAACGGAAGTTATGACAATGGTAAAATTGATTCAAAATCAAATAATTTAGGTATAAAATTGATATTATTAAAAGATTAAGAGTAAAATTGATCCAAAATCAAATAATCATGAAAAGGACATGACAATGCATACCTCTACATTTTTTTTTTCCATCCATAACATGATTTATGCAAGTCCAAAAATGGTTCACCATAATGTGATACTGTCTACAATCAATAATTAAAGGTCAAGATTTGTTTATAGTGTGTCTCACGATAACAACTTCAAATATACATCATAGACTTAAATTTTCAAATCCATAAGAGTGTGGTGTGTAGATGAGGAAACTTTGGTTTCTTTCGCTAATATTCTAAACTGCAAGGTTCATGGCCTGCCACTCAAATTTTTGAGTCTTACCTTAGGTGCTAATCCAGGGAGGAAATCAAAATGGAAACTAGTTTTGGATAAGGTAAAATCTCAGTTGGCTGGGTAGAAGAGAAAGCTCCTCTCCTTTGTAGGTAGATTAACTTTGATTAAGTCTGTACAGTCTAGCCTTCCTATTTATTATCTATCTTTGTTCAAAATGCCTAGTGAAGTGGTTAGAGAAATTGATAGGCTTGAAGCTTCTTTCTTATGGGGTGAGAATGGGTTAAATAGGAAGGTTCATCTGGTGAATTAGGTGGAAGTATCCAAAAATATGAATCAAGAAGGACTGGGGATTAAGAGAATTAAGCATGTCAATGCAAGTTTACTTATTAAATGGTGGTGGAAATTTGGAAGTGAAGTAAATGCTCTATGGAGAAAATTGGTGTGTAGTAAGTACATGATTGAGGAGGCTAGTTGGATACCACATGTGCACTCATCATCTAGACAATCTAGAATCTGGAGAGATGTTCTTTCAATTGCCGATCATAATCAACCTCTGGTGGAATTCTTTTTGGGGCAGTATCAAATAAAGGTTGGGAATTGACATAGAATTAAGTTTTGGTTTGATAAGTGGGTTGGAAATAGGTGCCTTAAAGATGAGTTCCGTAGACTCTTTAGTTTGTCAAATGACAAGGAGGGCACACTGTCTTATTTTTCAAAGAGAAAATCCAGCTTAGTGGAGTGAAACTTTGCCTTCAGAAGGGTGTTATATGATTGGAAGAAAGCGGAGGTCAATAGGTTGGTGGCAGTATTAGGGGAGATTCCTTCTCTAAGTCCTGATATAGAAGACTGTCCTGTTTGGAATGATTCTACTGGAGGTAACTTTAAGGTGTCTGATATCTATAGGTTCAGTGATTTCCTTTTGGGCTCTCATATCAAAATTTATAAGTTTATTTGGAACAATGGTATTCCCCCCAAAGTTCAATTTTTTGGTTGGTTGGCTTGGAGGAATAGAGTTAAAATTAGGGTTTTTTTACAACATGTTGGTACCCTTAATAGTAGTGCTTCTGTCTTATGTGCTTTTTGCAAAAGTGAAAATGAATCTGCTATTCATGTTCTATTACTCTGTCCATTTTCATGGAAAATTTGGTCTGATTTGTTGCAATGGTGGGGGTGTTTGTGGGTGGTGCCAAAGTCTATTGATTGCTTATTCCAGTGGTGGTTAGGTTGGAATCATAAGAGATTGGTTAGGAGGTTGTGGAGGGCCTTACCTTCTATTGTTCTCTAGTCCATTTGGAAGTTAAGAAATGATTGTGTATTTAATAGAGTCCAGCCTAGTAGGTCTGAGTTATGTGAAATTATTAAGGTTAGATTTGCTCTTTGGGTTAAAGCTTCATCAAATGGGGTCATGTACTCTGTCATGGACTTAATCAACAATCTAGAACAGATTAAGGACTGCGGTTGAGATTTGTTCTGTCATATACTGGCTGTTGTTTGGGTGTTTTGGAGGGCTTTTTGGATTTTGGATTCTGTTGGTCTGCTGCCTTTTGCTGGTTGTTGGTTTACTGGTTTGTGCTGTGTATCTGCTAGAACTGGTAGCTCTACTGTGTGCCTCTTAGTGGTTGCTTTTCTTCTGCTGTTAATGTTCTGGCTTTGGTTGTATTTTGTGGAGGCTGTGTATCTGCTAGAACTAATAACTCTGCTGTGTGCCTTTTGCTGGTTGTTGGTAGTGGTATGTTTTTGTTAGAATGTTATGCTCAGTAGAGGACAGGTTCCCTCAGCAGTGGACTGTTACATTGGTCTTGTGTATGGAGTGTTGCTCTTGGTCAAATTTTGTTCAAGGTGAATCTGCTATTCTTCTGCTGTCAGTGTTCTGGATTGTGGTTTTCTGGCTGCTAATCTGCTCTCCTGCTTGGAATGTTTATGGTCCTATGAGCTAGTGTTGGTTTCTCACCAACACTATGCTTGGTTATCCTTTTTTGTCCTTTTTTCTTTCTCATCCTTATTGTTGAACTCCAATATGTAATGTATGATTTCATCATCAATAAATATTTTTTTTGCTGAATCAAAAAAAAAAAAAAAGATTTAAATTTTCTAGGTTAATAGAATTTCTGTATATTTTTAACCAATTGAAATTTTCTATTTGACATTTTTTGAAGCCGAACAAAACTATAATATCCAGTGCAAATTAAACAAAATGTGTGAAATGTGGCAAGAGGGATTATCAATTGTGAATTCATTCATTCATTGAACCACAAGAGAGAATGAATGATCACCAACTCAAGGCATGTAGAAAAGTCCACAAAAGAGGAAGCATATTAGAAAAAGAAAAAAACGTGCACTTTTATTCTTCAGAGCCATGTTAATGAAAATTCCATGCCTTGCCTTTACACTGTTTCTCATCTAGGTGAAAAGAAAAGAAATAAAAGCATTCTCTTACTATTATGTTTGAATCAGTAAGAAAATAAAGAATGTGAGAGAGAAATATGAGTGAAATTTGTTTTTATTTCTTTATATTTTAAAGGACAATCTTGGTAGTATTATAAATATTTGACAACCAATAAATTTGTTTCTACCCACTCTTAATGAGGAATAAATAGACTTATTAAAAGAGTTCTCTTTCTCACCATTTCTTACTCTACTTATAAACCAAATAAAATTAAAAAAAAAAAAAACTCTTTCTCATCATTTCTTATTATTTCTCACCCAATAACTCCATCCAAACGCTTAACCTGAAATACTCTTTTCTCAACAAAAAAAAAGAGAAAAGAATTGCATCTCTCTCATATCAAAAAATTACATGCCTTGCATATAAAGAAATGTATTATCTTTTATTCGGATGACTCAAAGAATTCTTCGTGACATCCAATGTAGTTTGTGGCTAAGGCTTAAACACTATATATACCCCTCCCTAGTCCCTCAGGTTTCCTCAGTTATGTCAAGACTAGTCTCAACTATCGATTCTATCCTAAAGGCCTCTCTCCTATTCATTGAGCATCAAAGTTTGTCGGGATTTTATTTATTCCGATTGAGGTGATGTAGTTTTTATGTTATTGTCGTGTTGATGTTAATTTTAAATAAGCTCCTGTGGGTTATGTTGATAATTTAATGCAAGATCATACATAACATGGTTTGTGCCTTATGTTTATTTTACAGGAAAAGAGAAGAAAATGTCGATATCACCGAATTCACAGTGGAGAGGATGTGCAGCAAACTTCCCTCAACCTGTCAATGAAGAAGACGAGCGTGCAGCTCAATTTTTGGTAGAAACGGTTTACTACTTTAACTGTCGTATTGCAGCTCCCCCTCTGCCTGACATTGTGTACAGAAGTAGCAGTGGAGAAGAAGACATCCTCCGCCATGTCTTTCGCTAGGATCTTACTGTTGGAAAAATGGTTTAATATAGGCATATTTTTTTAGTCCAAAATTGAGTGGGCCCCAAACGTCTTTTTGAGTGGGTCCAAAGAGGTGAAGTGTTCCTTGCCGCGTGGCAAGTCACACGGTGAAGACGGAACGTCAAAACCATTTATGAGTGAATGGAAAGTTGACGTCGTTTTTGGGTCTAACATTAATTTTTAGATAAAATTCATTTGAATTTTTTCAATAAAAATTATTGTGGGAATTTAATTTAATTCTAAAATTCAAATTTTGAGTTCCTAAGTGGTTTCTTCAAATTTGTAATTGTGAGAATTTAATTTAATTCTAAATTTAAATTTTTGGTTCCTAAAAAGTTTTCTAAAGTTTGTACCTCTTTATTTATTTATTTATTTAACTATTTCAATAGTTTAATATATATATATATATATTTGAAATAGTTTAAATAATAAATGAACCTACTGTTCCTTTGTTTGACCAACGAAAACTTTTCAAATTTGTTTTCAAAGTGCTAACGGTCAAATCAATGTTTGAATTCATGGTGCACCTGTTCATTTCTTTAGTGCATTGGTTCATTCCGGGTTTGGTACCTGTTCGGGCCTTTGGAAATTTTCCTATAAATACAATCTGATTCCAGCAAACTAGGGGTCGGGAAAAAATCAGTCAAGTTGTCTCATTGCTGTCTATTTTTTCTCTAGTGCATTTATTCTTCATATTTAGTTTTAGAATAAATTAAAGAGAGTATAGATCACAGGTTTGGTTCGCCGAACAAATTGTTTGAAGTGCTACTACAATTTGTGAAGATCATTGTATTCTGGGAGATAGACGCCACTCAACCGTAAGCACCGTAGCAGGGCGAATCTGTCTTAAGGACAGAGTGTCACACACTGGACTTGGTCATAATTTTAATTCGGTTCGATAAATAAATCTGGTATGTTATTTATTTATTTTGTTTGAATTTATTTCAAGTTATTTTATATACACAGAAGATTGTCCCAACAATCTTAAGACAGATTCGAATTATTCTGTTTACAGAATTTTTCGTTTGTTTCCTTTTCTCTTTTTAGAAAATTATTTTTTGTGGATTTACAAAATAATATTCTGGTTAGAAAAACAAATAGTGATTATATGCTATTTGACAGATAGTAGTAATATACTGTCTCTTTTCTTTGACAACAACTAGTAGTACGATACTGGTGTCATTAACAATTCAGAATATATTTTTGTGGAATTTTTTCAGAAATTAATTTTGGGTTTTAGAAATTATTTTCTGAGTTTTCATTAATTAAAATTCTGTTTCAGTATTTTAATTATTGACAGTGTAACAAGAGATTTAAGTTTCTGTGTGAAATTAATTTGGTTAAATAAAATTTTATTTTATTTCCAAATTAATTAAAAAATAAAAGTTATAGTTTTTATTTCTTTTATTTTACAGGATTTAATTTTCTGTGTGGAATTAATTTGTTTAAATAAAATTTTATTTTATTTTCAAATTAATTGGAAATAAAAGATACAATTCTTGTTTCTTTTATTTTTACAGAATTTAATTCTGTGAATTTGGTTTAATTTTCTGTGTAGTATAAATTCTAATTATAATTTTGTTTTATATATTAGAATTGATGGCCACTGAAACTAATGCCCAAACAAGTACTACTGTGGTAGCTGCAATGACGC
>NW_021027511.1:742907-769000 GCF_004153795.1 Camellia sinensis
AACTTTTTTTCAACAGAATATTTAAACTATTTTTCAATTAAAAACATAAATAGAATATCCAAACAAATTGAAAACACAAAGTCTTACAAATTACTAGGGGTGCTCGCGGTTTAGCGGTTCGGTTGCGGCCAAAAGAACATCAAATCCGCCATCCGTCCATAACTAGGTAGATTGAAAAAAATCAATCTGCAATCGTTAACTCGTCATCATGCATCCGTCCAAAATACGGCGGATCGGTGCGGTTCTGTTGGTTTTGTCAGATCGGTATATCCACTGAGTGATAGAGGTGGTGAATATGAATCACCTTTTGGTGAGTTTTGTAAAGAACATGGAATTATTCATCAAACCACCGCTCCTTTCTCACCTCAGCAAAATGTAATTGCTGAAAGGAAAAATAGGACTTTAAAAGAAATGATGAATGCCATGTTAATAAGTTCTGGATTACCTCAGAACTTGTGGGGGGAAGCAATACTTTCTGCTAATTATATACTTAATAAAGTACCCCGAAAGAAAGTGAATCAAACACCTTACGAATTGTGGCATGGAAGAGTACCATCCTACAAATACTTAAAAGTGTGGGGGTGTTTGGCTAAAGTGGCTATTCCTAGTCCTAAAAAGACTAAGATAGGTCCTAAGACCATTGCTTGCATTTTCATTGGTTTTGCCAATAATAGTAGTGCATATCGGTTTTTGATTCATAAATCAGAACATTCCGAAATGCATGTAAATACTATTATTGAGTCTCGGAATGCATCATTCTTTGAACATGTATTTCCAAATAAGACTGGACAAGAGACTAGTAGTCATAAAAGATCTCATGATGCCATTACTAGTCAGGATCAAGAACATGATCAAGAACAAGAGTTAGATCAAAATGAGGAAGAAGAACCTAGGCGTAGTAAACGTGTTAGAAATTCAAAATCTTTTGGTCCAGATTTCCTAACATTTTTGTTAGACAATGAGCCTTTAACTTTTAAAGATGCTATGTCCAGTCCTGAAGCTCCTTTATGGAAAGAAGCTGTCAACAGTGAAGTTGAATCCATCTTGCAAAATTACACTTGGGAATTGGTGGATTTGCCACCAGGTTGTAAACCTCTTGGCTACAAGTGGATTTTCAAAAGAAAATTGAAAGCGAATGGATCAATTGACAAATACAAGGCTAGACTTGTGGTCAAATATTTTAGACGAAAAGAAGGTCTTGATTACTTTGACACATACTCACCGGTTACTAGAATAACATCCATTAGAATGCTAATTACCATTGCATCTCTATACAATCTAGAAATTCATCAAATGGATGTGAAAACTGCTTTCTTAAATGGTGAGTTAAATGAAGAAATTTACATGGAACAACCAGAAGGGTTTTCTGTTCCAGGGAAAGAAAAGAAAGTGTGTAAATTGGTTAAATCATTATATAGTTTAAAACAAGTGCCAAAGCAATGGCATGAGAAATTTGACAAGGCAATGATGTCAAATGGATTTAAAATTAATGAGTGTGACAAATGTGTTTGTATTAAAAACACAGCCAAAGGTTATGTCATTATATGTCTTTATGTAGATGATATGCTCATAATAGGTAGTAATAATGATATGATTAAAACTACTAAGAAAATGTTGAATAAACATTTTGACATGAAGGACATGGGCATTGCTGATGTAATTCTTGGAATGAAAATTACCAAAACTTTAGAAGGATATGCTTTGTCACAATCTCATTACATTGAGAAAATACTTGACAAATTCAGCAAAGATGATGATCATCACCTGTAGATGTTAATTTGTATCTTTCTAAGAATGTATAGGAAAATATTTCTCAATTGGAGTATGCCCAAATTATTGGAAGCTTAATGTACTTGATAGAATCTTGAGGCGTAGATTGTTCATACCAATATGGTATTAGCCGACAAGGAATCAAAAAGAATGTGTTTAGAAATTTGTGATAAGAAAGACCAGTGAGAATATGTTTTGTAAATGCAAAAAGGTTGTGAGTTAGAAAGGATTCATTTATAAACATTTGAATTGATTATTAGAAAATTTAGAATTTATTTACTTAGGCATTTGGAATCTAATATGAGATTGTTGAGATAAGTAGAATGAGATTGTTATTTCGAGTACCTTAACTAATTGTGAGCAAAGTGTCTAATTCAAGACCCATCCATTCATTTGAAGCCAATTGTTATAAGATGAATGTATCATTGGAAATATTATTGTGTAATAAAAACAATGTTTCTTCGTTTGTCAGAGAATTATATTAGTCCTTGAGACAACTACTCTCTAATGAATTATTTCCATAGAATATGTTAAGTCTAAAGACAACATAGCGGATCCACTAACCAAAGGGTTAGCAAGAGAGTTAGTTGAGAACTCATCGAGGGGAATGGGATTAAAGCCTATTAAATAAGAGTTACCACAACGGCAACCCAACCTAGTTGACTGGAGATCCCAAGATCTAGGTTCAAAGGGACAACCGAGTTGCGATTGACTTAGAAGGATCACTGGGGAGTCTAACTCCTACCCATTTCTATGATGAAATAGTGATGTCTGCAGCGTTTTAGGTTAAGTCAAACTTTTAATGATTCTTATATCTTGGTTAACCTAGTGGAGTATAGCAGGATACTTTTCATAATAATCACCTATGTGAGTGTGAACTGGGCCGGTTCTATGAGATTTGTGAAGGGCTACAATTCTCTAGAGCACTCATGAAAGACCAGGTTGTTCAGGGCCGAAATGAACACAATAGTGAGAACTAAACTGTGTCTGGGAATATACTATGTGAGTTCTTTTGTCTTGGTTTACAAAAACGGCTAAACAGTTCAAGACATCATGTTCACTGGTTAGCTAGTAAATCCGATAGTATCTCATAAGGGAAGGTTCAAAGCCAAAAGTTACCTATCATTTGCAGAATATTACCAATTTTTGTACTCTCCGAAATTAGATCATGTTGTTGCATTTTCTCTCCGTCAAATTCCATTCATGTGGGGGATTGTTGGAAAAATAGTTTAATATAGGCGTATTTTTTGAGCCCAAAATTGAGTGGCCCCAAACGTCTTTTTGAGTGGGTCCGAAGAGGTGAAGTATTCTTTGCCGCGTGGCAAGTCACACGGTGAAGACGGAACGTCAAAACCATTTATGAGTGAATGGGAAGTTGACGTCGTTTTCGGGTCTAACATTAATTTTTTAGATAAAATTCATTTGAATTTTTTCAATAAAAATTATTGTGAGAATTTAATTTAATTCTAAAATTCAAATTTTGGGTTCCTAAGTGGTTTCCTAAAATTTGTAATTGTGAGAATTTAATTTAATTCTAAATTTAAATTTTAGATTCTTAAAAAGTTTCCTAAATTTTGTACCTCTTTATTTATTTATTTATTTAACTATTTCAATAGTTTAATATATATATATATATATATATTTGAAATAGTTTAAATAATAAATGAACCTACTGTTCCTTTGTTTGACCAACGGAAACTTTTCAAATTTGTTTTCAAAATGCTAACGGTCAAATTAATGTTTGAATTCATGGTGCACCTGTTCATTTCTTTAGTGCATCGGTTCATTCCGGGTTTGGTACCTGTTCGGGCCTTTGGAAATTTGCCTATAAATACAATCTGATTCCACTACAAGAAAAAACATTTTTAGCGACCACCAATTTTTTTTGTCGCAAATAGTCCACTTTCTGCGACTAAAATTTAACTTTTGGCGACCACAATTTTTTGGTCGCAGAAAATCACCTTTTGGCGACCAAAAAAAAAAGTTGGTCGCGGAAAGTAGGTTTTGGCGACCAAAAAAAAAGTTGGTCACGGAAAGTATACCCTTTGGCGACCAAAAAAAAAAGTTAGTCGCGGAAAGTTATGGCAGTATAAATTTTTAAAAAAAGGATACTACTGTAATTACATGCTATTTTTCTATTTAGGCATTAAAAGTTTTATAAAATAATATATAACCCAATTTTTATGGGTTATATATTGTTTTTGTCAAATATGAACAAGAAGTATGTTATTGGCATAGTGGATTGGGTGCATGGTGACTCCTTGGTCAGGAGTTCAAGTCCCAGGGAGCACAAAAAAATTATTTTTTTTGGGTCAAGGTGCTGACTTTTGGCGACCAACTTATCTTTGGTCGCTAAAAGTTTACTTTTGGCTAATATGAATTGGACTTTTCGCGACCAAAAAGGTTGGTCGCGAATGGTCACTTTTAGCGACCAAAGGCTTTTTTGGTCGCAGAAAACTATCTGTGACGAGGCTTTAGCGACCAACTCGCGACCAACATATTTTGGTCGCGAAAAGGTTTTAGCGACCAAATATGGCTGACTTTTGGCGACCAACTTATCTTTGGTCGCTAAAAGTTTACTTTTGGCTAATATGAATTGGACTTTTCGTGACCAAAAAGGTTGGTCTCGAATGGTCACTTTTTGCGACCAAAGGCTTTTTTGGTCGCAGAAAACTATCTGTAACGAGGCTTTAGCGACCAACTCACGACCAACATATTTTGGTCGCTAAAAGGTTTTAGCGACCAAATATGATACTTTTCGCGACCAAACATGTTCGTCACAGAAAGTGTTTTTTCTAGTAGTGTTCCAGCAATCTAGGGATCGGGAAAAAATCAATCAAGTTGTCTCATTGTTGTCCAATTTTTCTCTAGTGCATTTATTCTTCATATTTAGTTTTAGAATAAATTAAAGAGAGTATAGATCACAGGTTTGGTTCGCCGAACAAATTGTTTGAAGTGCTACTACAATTTGTGAAGATCATTGTATTCTGAGAGATAGACGCCACTCAACTATAAGTACCGTAGCGGAGCGAATTTGTCTTAAGGATAGAGTGTCACACACTCGACTTTATCTTAATTTTAATTCGGTTCGATAAATAAATCTGATATGTTTTTTATTATTTTATTTAAATTTATTTCAAGTTATTTTATATACACAAAATATTGTTCCAACACTTACCCCTATCAGGAGGTCTTTCGGAAGAGAAAAGTTAGGGATCATGAAATTTTTTTCATGAAAATGATCATGAAAGATTTATGATCCTTAGATTACCTTGATTAGTGTGTAGTGCTTTATTCTAAGTGTAATCTAAGGGTCACAAAGCTTTCATGATTATTTTCATGAAATATTTTTCATGATACCTAGCATTGTTGCTTTCGGAATGGATTCCAAGCAAGGCGTCAAGAAGGCACTCTCGACGAGGTCTACTTCAATCTGGAACACTACGTCCATCGTGGTGGCAGGCCTCTTGATTCCACCCTACCCACCGCCCATGCCTTCGTTAGCACCACGCTTAACACCGCTTGGCATCCCAGCCTCAACATTGAGACTAAAATTGAGGTATATCGATACGAGATATATGCTCCCGGTGGCATTTGGGTCGCTGAGACTCATGGTGATCGTTACCAGTACGCTGCCCGAGACGGGGTCTGCTTTGTTGCTGGGATCGCCCCTCAATACATCCGGTCTGCCCAACTCTTCAGGCTTATTGCTAGCACGAGGTATACAAGACTGGAGAAAATAGATAACGTAATAAGAATAAATGGGAAATTCAACCCACAATCGCATCCATCAAGGTTGCTCAACATTCGGAGGCCAATATTTGATTGCTTAGATGCAAATTGTGGGAGGGTGCCTCTAACCATTAGTATTTACCAACCCAGTGCCATCTCCGTCTCCGAGCAAGAGAAACAACAACAACAGGAAGTGTCCATCGACTGTGACTTTGACTGTGACACCACCCATTGGTATGCTGGCAATGTAGCTAACTCTGAGAGCTACATGAATGCTGCATTTCGTTCATCTCGTACAAATGAAGCCTATATATTCATGCAGGATGAGTGTGTGTTACTGGAATATGCACCAAGCTCGACATATGAGAAGGTGTTGCATGGACCGGTTCTTTTCTGCCATGGGTATCCATCCCTCACAGGCACAGCCTTTGCAGAACATGGAATAGACTGTGCTTTCGGGTCTCATAATGAGAATGAAGCGTCCATCTTCTCCGGGAATCTCTGTGCACAGATTAACTACACACCAGGCACCACCAATGACAATATAATCAAAGGCCCGATGACCATTACTGCAATGTTCCCCTCCTTCAAAGGGACAGTCTTTGAAAGCGGTGTAGACGCCGCGTTTGAGTCAACTAAAAGGTATGAAGCTTACCTCTTCAAAGAAAACCAGTATGCTTATATAAACTACAGTTCTGATTCCCACCTCTTTGTCACCACTCAAGGCTTTCCTAGTTTGAAAAACACCATCTTTGAAAATGGAATTGATGCAGCGCTGGCTTTGCACAGGACTGATGAGGCATATCTATTCAAAGGGGATTCCTATGCACGCATCAACTTTGCTCCCGGCACCACAAATGACTACATAATGGTTGGCGTGAAGAAATTTTTTCCCAATTTGCCCTCTTTACATTGCATCTTGCCTCGCAAAAACCATGGTCTTGAAGTTCATGATCACACTAAACCTGATGATGATCGTGACCATGATGAACTCTAAAAAGTCAATCCTACACACCAAAAGGTGGATGGAATGCTTTGAATAAGAGTTTGGCTCGGTGGTTTGGCAACTTCTATCTAATTTATCTTTAATTGGAATAATTAAAGGAGTAGTGGGGATTTTATCTTTGGATGAAGACAGGAATTTGTAACCGGGCATCAATAAATATTGGGTAAATTACAAACACCTCCCTCGAGATTTGGTGAAAATAAAGATTCTCTTCTGAGGTTTGAGAAATTATATCCCGCCCCCTGAGGTTTATATTTTCATAACAAATTGCCCCCTGAAGTTTTTATTTTCATACAGATTCTCCTTTAATTTTTCTTAATTTGTTATGAAAATTTGACCTCAGGGGACAATTTATAATTTCTCAAACCTCAGGGAGAATCTGTATTTTTATCAAATCTCGAAGGGGGTGTTTGTAATTTTCCCATAAATATTTATTCTTGAAAAATTATTCAACGAATGTTACGTTCATTGTTGCCCCCAGATTCTCCTTTAATTTTTCTTAATTTGTTATGAAAATTTGACCTCAGGGGACAATTTATAATTTCTCAAACCTCAGGGAGAATCTGTATTTTTATCAAATCTCGAAGGGGGTGTTTGTAATTTTCCCATAAATATTTATTCTTGAAAAATTATTCAACGAATGTTACGTTCATTGTTGCCCCCAGATTCTCCTTTAATTTTTCTTAATTTGTTGCCAATTTAGTGTGGAAACCTCATTCTCTACAGTTTGTGCAAATACGACACAATAACATCATAAATGACAATCGTTATAGTAGCAACTCATTTACATATACATTTTGCCAATTTAGTGTGGAAACCTCATTCTCTACAGTTTGTGCAAATACGACACAATAACATCATAAATGACAATCGTTATAGTAGCAACTCTTTGACGGAAGATAACCACAACCCTCACAGTAAAGGAACCTAAGCGGGAATCCGAGTTTCAGAGCAAAGCTCCATCTAAATTTTTATCTATAAGACCCACCAGTCTCCATCATTCACTCCTCCTCCAAGAGATTAGGCCCTCTCAAGGGTAAATGCGTCAGTTTGGACCTTTTTTGCCTAGGTGTGGTGTGGTGTGGTGTGGGGGAGCTTCTATTTGCACATCCCTATTCCTCTCTTTACACACACTTAATAAAAATTATTTTTATTATAATTTTATTTTTAGATGAAATTACTATTATAGACATTAAATAAATACATTCGGAATTTGAATGTCGAAAAAATAAAAAAAATTCGGAACTCTACTTCCGAACAAGTTATTTCTTTTCGGAATGCTACTTCCGAACCAATTGTTTATTTTCAGAAATCTACTTTCGAACCAATTATTTATTAAAAAAGATATGTAAAAAGGGAAATGAGTGTGTGCAAATAGAAGCTCCCGTGGTGTGGCGTGCTACATTTCTATTACAAATAAAAATAAATAAATAATTGTAGCATTAAACGCAGGGGTTTGGACTTCTTTGGCTCTGGTGTGATAGTGTTTAAATTTCAATTAAAGTCAAAAGAAACCAAAACAACATGATGATAACAACAATAAACTCTGTTGGTATTGAGATGGTGATGATTATTATTTATGATGATATAATAACAACAACAACAGCATTTCCTTTAGGAACAAAAAAATATTTTTGTAATTTATTTTTGGTTTTCACCGCCACAAACCATTCACGAGACTGCACAATCTAAAGGACCATACAGCGCTACTTTAAACTTAGCAGTTAGTAATCGATGTTACCTTCCAACTTCAAACTTCAACAGTATGAAGGAGAGAAGTGTTTCTATCACTTCTTCCAGAATATTGAATCAGCATCAGAGCTGGATCACGATATGCAGTGACTAATTCGTCAAGGAACTCCGCCATTGAAGGATCATTCTGATCATCACGGTCTTTCTTTATCAAACTCTGCATGGCACGCAAAATGCTCAGCATATATTGGTTAGACAGAAATAATGCAACTGGAAAAATTCATAAATAAAACATTAATATATGGGAAGGGAAAAAATTTAAGATTAGGCCGACTATTGCTATGGAACTACAATACGACTTCACGTTAGTACAGTGAGTAACATACAACCTACTCTCTTTTTTTTTGGGATTTTGATTCTTTTTTCTCTTTAGTAGGTAACATATACAAAATGTCTAACCAACAAGGCCTAACTTAGTTGGCCACCATGTCTTTCTTAGGGCTTAATCCCAAGGAAGTCACTTAGGTGCTTTGCCAAAGGTGGGGAGATAATTAACAATTAACATTTGCCGATCAAAAAAAAAATACAAAATGTCTTCCATATCAATTAACATCAACTAAACAATAAAAATCAAGAGGATGAAAAGATAACTGGTGTTCTGTATAAATGAACCTCAGCAGAATAATCCTGGAATATGAGTAGGAAACGTGTCCGGCAATAGTCATTGAATATAAGAGTGAGAACTGGGAGAGGAACACAAAAGCTGGATGCTAGGGGAAGTTTCTTCAACCCAAATATTCCAATTGCAATAATGTGCATCAATATAAGGGAAAATATTGTTGAACTGTGTACTACTGGCCAAAACGTTCCACCAGTCACAAACTTGGGTGCATAAATTCAATAGCTGCACAAGAAATATGCTAAAAAATTTCAAATTGCCAATCAAGCAAGCCAACACATGGGCAACACTTAAATATTCAGCATGGCTCCGCTAGGTAGATCAATGACAATTTAAAATAGAAAACAGAAAAAATCAAGACACAACACAGCAGGGGTACAATAAATAAATATATTATAAATAAATATACTCTCTGGATCCTGTAGGACGCTCTTGATCCTCAGTTAATCACCTGAAAAGAAATGAACGCTCTGGTTGGGGGTGCCGGAATTAACACTCCGACGGATAAGTCAGTGTATACTCTCTGGGTAGCTTATACCTCAAGTTGATCTTATTTTTTCTTACATACCTTTTCTTAGCTGATGCTCTTCTTTTTTATAGTCGTCCTTGATGTTGATGGTTGGGCCCACCTTTCGTCCAACGAACAATCGCTCATTCAGCTTCCTCTTCATATTCGGCCTGGTTATTCGGCCTTTGTCCCTCCGGGATAGAGCCGTACAGTACATGACTTGATTTCCTTCTTTAAGTTATTCGGCTTCCCTACGTAATAATAGATTCGGCCCCCACAATTGTCCCCAAACATCCTACTAATGTCAGTTAGTCGGCATGTTTGGTTTTGGACTTTGAGGGTCAAAAAATACAGCGATTTCCCTTATTCCAATGCAAGCGTCAGAACGCCTACTCTTTTTAGGCATGATTACAATTTTCCGCCCCTTCGTACGCTTCATTCATTTAATACGATTTGAAACCGTATTGTCTCTTCGTTTGTATGTTTTTCCGAATGCACAAGGCTTCTCGTTGCCTGTCAGTTCACCTCCCTCGCTTCACGCCCTCTGCAACTTCTTTCCGTTCTTCATTGTCCTCCTCATTTCTTGTAAGTTTTTCTCTCTTCCATTTTGACTCCTTTTCCTTGTTTGTTTGCTGTTTAGAGTGTTCACTTTACCTGCTATGAACATTTGAAAGCCCTTCTTTCTGCAGATCAAGTCTCTAGTTTCCATCGCCATTTTTCTATTCCTGACGATGTCCATCTGTCACTCTTGGCAGAGAACGTGATTGACACGGAGAGGAATGATAAGAGTTCGATCGTCTTTCCTCTCCTATCAATCGCTGAGGGCGGAGTCCGTTTCCCCCTTCATCCACTTTTGAGGGTTGTCCTTCGCCATTGGGGTTTAATCCCTTCTCAGCCGAACGTAAATTTTTACCAAATAACAATGGGGATTGTAGGACTAAACCGACGCCTTAGGCTTAACCTTGGAATCCCTACCATTCGGCATTGTTATGCCTTGGCCAAATCCTCTGGCCAGCAGGGGCGCTATTTCCTCATGGCCAAGGACACCGAGCATCATCTGGTGACAATGCTTGCCAGCTCTAGCAAGCGTGTTGATGATGTCATGGTCATTGTCCGTGGCAATTGGGAATTCGACGAGGGCGAAGATCGTCAAGATCGAGTGCCTAGGCGAAGGGGCGAACCAGGTGACCGTTTAATCCCCCACGAATTTTTATTAAATATTTACTTAGTTCAAATTCTACGTACTTACCGTTTTATTTGTGCAGGAAACGATTTGAAAAAAGTTCTCGTTTCGGCTGACGACGCTATACTTGCACAGATCAGAGTCGTACTCCAGTTCTTCGGCCATCAGAATCTCCAGAAATAAGGGAAGGCGACCCATATTCTTTTGAGATACTGTAACAACCCCGATCCGTAATTAACGATAATTCATGCTTAAGTGTGCATAATAAGAAATTAAGAAGAAATCTTGAGTTGATTATATGTGCATTGCATCATTTTGTGTTTATATCTGTTTGATGTAGAAAGATCTGTTCATCTTTTGATTTCGATTTGCGAATTGAAGGGCTTATCGGCATCCGATTCTCAAATTGACTTGATTTATATGTTAATTAAGATTTATAGGATTTTATGGTGGATTTAATTAAAATTCGATTCAGAACGATTAAATTAGAATTATTAATGTCAATTAATTAATCAACTCTTGATTAGGCCTATATAAGGCTAATTTGAACCCACTAGTCATGTTTTGCACCTTCATTTTCCTCATCTTATTGCTCAAACGTGTGAGTGAGAGAGAGAGAGGGACGAAGAAAAGATTGAACACAAACAAGAGGGATTGCTAGGAGAAAATGAAGAAACCTTGGAGATTTGATCATCTAGCTCAAGAATTTAGCACCTAAGGCCCAATTGAACATCTATGGTAAGAAGACAAGTCTCTAGACTTGAAATTAAGTTGATTCATCTATGAATTCTAGTAAATTGAGCTAGGAGATGTAAGAATTAAGCTTAAGAAGTGGGGAGAAAGATTAATTCATGCATGCATGTCCATATCATGGAGTTTGAGGTTGATTTCATGGGAATTCTCACATGCATGCTCATCTCTTCACAAATTGAGCATGATTTCAAAGAATTCTTTCATGCATGTGTTCATCTCACTTATATTTTGGGAATTCATCATGTTTTCTATCAAGTCGCCAAGTTTGATCATGTTTTGAAGAGGTTGAGTGCAAGAGAATTCATGCATGCCATGTTCTTGGATCATTCATAAACTTTTAGTTGAATTTTGCAAAATTGGCAAGCCATTGGGCCATGATTTCTTGAAATGATCTTTGATTCATGTTGTTTTAAGGGTTTTCATGTATTTTCTCAAGTTTTGGCCTAGGAAAATCAAGTTTGATGCTTTAAAGGTTAAGTTTAAGCTTAAAGATCAAATCTGAAAATTCCAGAATTTCCATCTACGCTCGAGCGAGCACTCTGAGTGTGTGCACTTCCGCTCAAGCGACCTGATTCTCGCTCAAGCATGAAATGCATATACCCAGAAGATTACATACCTTGCAGCAAGCTCGAGCGAGGGACTGAGTCTCACGCTCAAGCGGAGATCGAGCATCCGTCGAGCGTGAAATACAAGCAACTAGTATTTTTTCAAAGTTTGCAGTCCGCTCAAGCGAGGAAGGTCATGCTCGAGCGAAGCCTCATTGTCTGCATGCCCGCTCGAGCGAGGGAACCTATGCTCGAGCGTGGACTCTATTTTCAGCAAGTTTTGAAAAATGTTTTCAAGTGCATTTTTGCATCCTCATTCCATCCTAGGCATTCCTAGGCTATGATTAAGACTTCACGATGAGGATAATGAAGTAGAAACACACCAAAACATGAAAGGACTAAGTTATCATTTACGGGTGTGTTATTTAGAATACGTTCGTTCTGTGTCTGTGTAAGTCGAGCGCCACAAGGAAGTTGAATTGTCTGCTTACGACACCTATTATCTGTGAGTAATGACTTAGTAAAGCTATGTTCAAGTAAATTATTTCCTGTACAAGAATTAAGAATTGTTCTATGAAATATCAAGTTTTATGCTATAAATGATTGTCCAAGTCTAACAAGCCCTTATGACAATATGCTATGATTCAAGTAATGATATGTTTCAAGTGTATGCAAGATCCCAGTACTGGAGGTTCCTTATGGAACTGACAAGCTATCTATACCTGACGGGAGGTTCCTAAGTGGAACTGACAAGTTTACAAGTTCCCAGTCCAGAGGTTCCTTTATGGGATTGACAAGTTATTCTTACCCAGTCGGAGGTTCTTATATAGAACTGACAATTACGATTTAAGACCTTATGTGTATGATCTGTCAACGCTGATGGACGTACTATGCAAGACTAAGCATGAACTCTGAATTCTATATATGCTCATAATGAGAATTCGTACGTGAATTTCAGTTTCAGCCATAAATATAGGACATCATTCATTTACCCCTTTACTTTGTTATTATTCACTGAGCTTCCGCTTACTAGTTATTTATTATGTATGTAGGTGAGCAAGCTCGTGATCAGGCTTAAGATGATGCCTGGGGTATTTTTGTGTTGGTCAGCCACCTTTTGCGCCTCACGAGGAGGTTCCAGATCAAGTCATGTATTGTGATTGTGTCAATATGGATGTATAAGACTGTCTCTTTGTTTTTGAACAATCGCATTTTGTACGTACTTGATAGTGACGTGTAAATACTGTACCCATGACGTCACTCGTATGTATATGAAGTTTAAGGTTTTCAGTTCCATGTATGTCTTCACAGCTCAATGGACTTCGTATGTTTTGTATATTCGCTTCCGTAACCCTGACCATATGCTATTATGTCAAGAGGCCTTTGGTAATCTAAGGATTACTGGCCGGTTGTGACGCTAAACCCATAGGGTCAGGTTTGGATCGTGACAGATATGAGCCGACTTACACTACTTTTTCAGCCGCAAATAATATTCCGATTCCAAGGGGTGAACAGCACCTTATGGTGCTTGTTTTTCCGAGCTTCAAGAACCTTAGATAGATTGGTTTTTAGGCTTCAGACTTAAAGCCAGTGGACGAACAGGCAGGCGAAGAGGTCGCTAAGCAGCCGAATCAACCATCCCAGGACAAATCTGATGGATTAGAGGAGGTTAACGCGGCATTGAATTTGGCTTTTGAAGAAACTGGCCTTAATCCTCCGTCCACTTCTGGTTGAGCGGACGTGTCCTTCGAAAACATTTTCACTGATTTGGGGGACCTACCCGACTCGTATCCTGACAGCATGGCTGGTGAGTCACTCACTCAGATGGCCAGGCACAAAAATGCCAGGCGGATGGTTGTCCGTAGGAGAGCCGAGGCCGAGCGAAATGAACCTCCGCCCCCTCCACCCGACGCTAAGGTAGAAACTCCACCTGCTCCTGTTGAGGTGGTGGTTCAAACTGATGTGGCCGAAATGGAGCCTGTTGTCTATTAACAAGAGGGCTAAGTGACAGAGCAAATGGGAGAAAAACGTTCGGCCAAACAAGAAGCCGGTAATTCGGAAGACCTAGTGGATAAACAACCACGAATGGAAAAGTCGGACCTAGTCGTGCTGTTTATAATACAACCAAGGGTAAGGAACACGTCGGTTTCTTCCGATGCATCGGCTGTAAAAGACCCATCTGTGGCCTTGAGCTTGGCCTTCTCCATTTTTCTGTCGATTGACAGAACAACCTTTAGGGCAAAGCAGGATCTGCTGTCCATCACATTAGCCGCTTAATCGGCGATATTGATACGTGATCCTTGTTTGTAATTTTGCAAGGCTAACCAAAAGAAAAAAAAATTCGTTGGCTTACTGATGTCTTGTTTTGTAGACGGTGGGAAGGACAGCTGAGATTGGCTGTCACCAACATGACGCTATTGAACAGATCGGCTTTCTCACAGCCGAGGTGGAAAACGAGAAGGGGAAGGCAGCAGAGGCCTCTCTCTCAAAGCCGAATTTGAGGCCATAAAAGTGGTGGCAGAGAGAGCGAGGGCCGATGTCGAAACAGATAAGGCCAAGACTACTGACCAACTGAGATTGGCCACAGAGGAGAGAGCGAATGCCAGCGAAGAAGCGCTCAAATTGGCCAATGAGACAATTGCCAAGCTAGAGGTCGATTTGGAGGAGTCAAAGAGGGCGATAGCAAACGCCGAATCCGAGATTTCCAAGTCGTTCCAAGTTGGCAAAGATGCGGCCTTGGAGAATTATGTAGAAGAAGTGCCGAAGTTCGAGAACAGGGGGTTGAAACACGGCTGGCTCAAAGCCTTAGCTGCCGCTAACGTGGTATCAATGCAGCCGATTTCGTACGAGCAGGTAGACGTTGAGCCACTGGCGTCTGACCCTGAAGGCTGACCTAGAGTCAAAAGTATTTTTCGTTTTGTTTTGGTATACTGTGTATATAGGTTTTATTAGATTTTGTTAGATTTTTGACTATTTATTTTTGTGGGAAGCTAACGTGGGGTAGTTTTCATTTGTAAAATGACTTCTGTTTGTGCTCAATTTATGAATGAAAATTGTTTTTGCCTTTCTACCTGATGTATGTGCGTGTTGTATGAGCAGGTAGACGTTGAGCCGCTGCCGTCTGACCCTGAAGACTGACCTAGAGTCAAAAGTATTTTTCGTTTTGTTTTGGTATCCTGTGTATATAGGTTTTATTAGATTTTGTTAGATTTTTGACTATTTATTTTTGTGGGAAGCTAACGTGGGGTAGTTTTCATTTGTAAAATGACTTCTGTTTGTGCTCAATTTATGAATGAAAATTGTTTTTGCCTTTCTACCTGATGTATGTGCGTGTTAACGGCTAAGTAAGATGTAAAAACATGCAATGAATGGAACAAACTATTGAATTAATCCAGCGCAAAAATAACTGTATAGCACTGCAACTTAGCCAAATTTATTAGTGAATATGCCCTTGCTCCAGCAAGTTGATGAACAGGACCGCAGAAAAATGGCAGTTCAAGGATTTGCTAGCGCATAGGAACGTCTTAACGCATAGCTCTGATATTTAGGCCGAATAGATTGATGAATCTGCCCTTGCCCCAATAAGCTGATGAACGCGGCCGCTGAACGACGACAGTTCAGGGATTCGCTGGGGCACCATGACAATTCGGCTAGGAGCTCTGATATTTAGGCCGAATAGATTGATGAATCTGCCCTTGCCTCAGTAAGCTGATGAACACGGCCACCGAACGACGGCAGTTCAGAGATTGGCTGGGGCACCATGATAATTCGACTAGGAGCTCTGATATTTAGGCCGAATAGATTGATGAATCTGCCCTTGCCTGAGCAAAATTAAACAGGACCGCCTAAAAGCGGCACTTTAAGAATTTGCTGGGGCACAATGACAATTCGGCTGGGAGCTCTGATATTTAGACTGAATAGATTGATGAATCTACCCTTGCCCCAATAAGCTGATGAACACGACTGTCGAACAACAGCAGTTCAGGGATTAGCTGGGGCACCATGATAATTTGGCTAGGAGCTCTAATATTTAGGCCGAATAGATTGATGAATATGCCCTTGCCTAAGCAAAATTGAACAGGACCGCCTAAAAATGGCACTTTAAGAATTTGCTGGGGCACAATGACAATTTGACTAGGAGCTCTGATATTTGGCCGAATAGATTGATTAGTCTGCTCTTCCCCCAGTAAGCTGATGAACACGGTCACCGAACGACGGCAGTTCAAGGATTGGCCGGGGCACCATGACAATTCGGCTAGGAGCTCTGATATTTAGGCTGAATATATTGATGAATCTGCCCTTGCCTGAGCAAAATTGAACAAGACCGCCTAAAAATGACACTTTAAGAATTTGCTGGGGCACAATGACAATTCGGCTAGGAGCTTTGATATTTAGGCCGAATAGATTGATGAGTCTGCCCTTGCCTGAGCAAAATTGAACAGGACCGCCTAAAAATGGCACTTTAAGAATTTACTAGGGCACAATGACAATTCAGCTGGGAGCTCTAATATTTAGGCCGAATAGATTGATGAATCTGCTATTGCCCCAATAAGCTGATGAACACGGCCGCCAAATTAATGAACAAGACCGCTAATCCACGTCAGTTCGTGGCGCAGAGCATTGAAGGGAATGCTTTGGGAACGCTGCCCCGTGATTAATGAGATGGGTGGGGGCTGCGTTCGTTTAGGGTCCATATTGGTGTCCAAATTTGACAGATCACAGAAGGAAGAAGAATAGTGGGTTTGAACTAGATGTCTAGAAGGCTATTTTTCAACAGCAGAGGAGAGGGTAAGACACTGGCTGAGCTGGATTCAGTGATGAATCGAGGTGGCGAACCGTTGTGAGCAAGAAGTAGGATGTCGGGTGAGCACGAAAGACGTCATTCTCCGCGTCGTCGAAGTAGGTCACCTAGGAAGGAAAGGCAACAGCGGAGGAACTCCCTTCGCTCGTGAAGTGAGGCTAGTGGGGCACTCCACCCGTTGAGCTTTTCAGTCTTCGTAGGGAACAAACCGATGACAGAGGCGGATTCGATCATTCACGATCCAAACATGACAGTGGAATTCACTTGACAAATTTTTTCGCCGAAAGTCCAACAGTCAATGGTTAGGCGACCTGATTTCAAAGTTTTTCGGGAGGGTGTCCATGGAGCGGTGAAGGGACTTTACACTTCATATGAAATAAGCATGCGCCTGCATGCTGCGCGAAGAGAGATAGAGCAAAGGGATACTCGCATTCAGAGCTTGCAAGCCCCTGCGGACAGGGCCAGAAATGAGTTGAAGAAGATTAGTACCTCTGAGACTCATTTGGAGAGTGAAGTGAATCTGAATGTTGCGGAGCGAGTAAATAGCCGAATTTTGGATCAAGCGATCGCTAACCGAGATACGACCAGCATGTTCGCAATTGAATCGGCGAAGGCTAGGTTCTACGAAAAAGGCTTCCATGATGGTCGCAAAATTGGAATAGACAAGACGAAGGAAAAGCTAGCCGAGGAGGTCTGTCGATGCGAAAATCGCGGATTTAAACATGGATAGACAAAGGCACTCCAGGCTGCGGGTGTTGATCCGGCGTCACTCTTATACCAGAGTTACACATTTCCGTTCGAGGCTTTTGAAGCTGAGAAAACTGATGATGAGGGCGACGCCGAATAATTTTGATATATTTATTTATTATTTTATTTTATTATTATTTGTTTTTGATGTAAAGCATGTACTTATGATCTGTTGAATAAAACACGTTATTCTGAATGTAAACATGTAATTTCGATCAATGCTTGCAAATTTACTACTTCATGCAGCTCACGATATCCGTGAAAGGCGCTCTAGATTTGGAGACTTATTCGGCCCAGACGTGTCATTCACGTGAGGCACTCCAAATTCGAAGGCTTTTTGGGTTGGCCGCTCATGTCATTCATGAAGGGCGCTCCGAATTCGGAGGCTTTATTCGGCCCTAATGTGTCATTCACGAAGGGCACTCCGAATTCGGAGGCTTGCTTTTTGTGTTGGCAAATCGCGTTATTCACGAAGGGTGCTCCAAATTCAGAGGCTTTTTGTGTTGGCCAATCGTGTCATTCACGAAGGGCGTTCCGAATTCGGAGGCTTTTTGTGTTGGCCAATCGTGTCATTCACGAAAGGCGCTCCGAATTCGAAAGCTTTTTGTGTTAGCTAATCGTGTCATTCACGAAGGGTTGTGTTGGCTGATTGTATCATTCACGAAGGGCGCTCCGAATTCGAAGGCTTTATTCGGCCCTAACGTGTCATTCACGAAGAGCGCTCCGAATTCGGAGGCTTTTTGTGTTGGCTGATCATGTCATTCACAATAGGCGCTCCGAATTCAGAGGCGTTATTTGGCCCTAACGTGTCATTCACGAAGGGCGCTCCAAATTCAGAGGCTTTTTGTGTTGGTCGATTGTGTCATTCATGAAGGGCGCTCCGAATTCGGAGGCTTTATTCGGTCCTAACGTGTCATTCACGAAGGGAGCTCCGAATTCGGAGGCTTTTTGTGTTGGCCAATCGTGTCATTCACGAAGGCTGCTCCGAATTCGAAGGCTTTTTGTGTTGGCCGATCGTGTCATTCACGAAGGGCGCTCCGAATTCGGAGGCTTTTTGTGTTGGCCGATTGTGTCATTCACGAAGGGCGCTCCGAATTCGAAGGCTTTTTGTGTTGGCCGATTGTGTCATTCATGAAGGGCACTCCGAATTCGAAGGCTTTTTGTGTTGACTGATCGTGTCATTCACAAAGGGTGCTCCAAATTCAGAGGCTTTATTCGGCCCTAACGTGTTATTCATGAAGGGCGTTCCGAATTCAAAGGCTTTTTGTGTTAGCCAATCGTGTCATTCACGAAGGGCGCTCCGAATTCGGAGGCTTTATTCGGCCCTAAAGTGTCATTCACGAAGGACACTCCAAATTCGGAGGCTTTTTGTGTTGGCCGATCGTGTCATTCACGAAGGGCGCTCCGAATTTGGAGGCTTGCTTTTTGTGTTGGCCGATCATGTCATTCACGAAGGGCGTTCTGAATTCAAAATCTTTATTAAACAATCAGAGCTAACTGGGCATGAAGACATTATATTGAAAAAAAAAAGATACACACGGCATAGAATCAAAACAGGCTGTCGTGTCGTACAAGTTAATGATAAAATTTGCGCAAGTGTGTGGAATTCCACGAACGCGGCAACCTTCTTCCATCCATGTCTTTGAGCCGATATGCCCCCGTTCCTGCGATTGAATTAATCTAATAGGAGTCGTCCTAGTTAGGACCCAATTTCCCGTCAGCCGGATTCCTGGCAACGGGAAGCACTTTTTTGAGGACTAATTCTCTTGGTGTATAACGGCGCAACTAAACAAGTTGGTTATACGACTTAGCGAGCTGTTGCTAGTACCGTGCCATGGATGCAAGGGCACGGTCTCAGCGTTCCTCAACCAAAGTCAAGTCCAAAGCCAACATCATGTCATTTCGGCCCATATCGAAAACTTTCAATTTCAAGGTTGGGAGGCCGATCTCTAGGGGGATGATTGACTGGGTTCCGAAACATAAAGCAAACGGCGTTTCCCCGGTGGATCGCCTTGGAGTAGTGCGATGAGCCCATAACACACTAGGTAGCTCTTCGACCCATCTGCCTTTAGCTTTCTCCAGCCTCTTCTTGATGTCGTCCAAAATAACCTTGTTGGTGGCCTCTGCTTGGCCATTGCTCTGGGGATAAGCCGACGAGAAAAAATAGGACCGGATGCCATAAGTGTCACACAATTCTCGATATACGCCACAATCAAACTGGGTACCGTTGTCAAAAATAAGTGCTCGTGGTATGCCGAATCCTGTTATGATGTTTTTCCATACAAAACGCTTTACATCGGAATCTCGAATGTGTGTTAGTGCCTCTACTTCGACCCATTTTGTGAAATAGTCCGTTGCAACAATTAGGAATTGCATGTTGCCCGGGGCCCGTGGTAATGGTCGAACGATATTAAGGCCCCATTGAGTGAACGGCCAAGGGTTAGTGATAGAATTTAACTCCTCGGTTGGCAAGTGACTTAAAGGGGAGTACTTCTGGCATTGACCACATTTCTTAACATAACACTCGGCGTCAATTCGCATTGTCGGCCAATAGTATCACTGCGATACGGCGCGGTGAACCGGAGAGCGTCTGCCCAAATAGGAACCACAACTGCCTTCATGTATTTTAGTCAAAAGTTCCTCGACTTTATCTGGGTGAACACACTCTAAGTACGGCCCAGAGAGAGATTACTTGTAGAGCTTCTCCTGCGGATCCAAATAGTATCGGAGGGCTTTGTTTTGGAGTTTGTGTGCTTCTTTTTTATCCATTGGAAGCTGTTCTGAAGACAGGAATACAGCGATAGGGTCCATCCAACTCGGACCTGGTTCGATAATGTTGACCTGAACTGGTTCTAAAGAGGCAATGCTCGGCTTGGGGACAAACCCTACTTCAATTGTCCATTTGATTTCTAAGTTAATAGCAGAGGCTAGGCAAGCCAGGGCATCTGCATGCGTGTTCTGATCCCAGGTTATTTGATTCAATTCATGATGGTCGAATTTTGCCAACAGAGAATTCGTCATTTTCCATGTAGGCTGTCATGCAGTCATTTTTGGCTGCATATTCCCCCTTCAATTGATTGATGACTAGTTTTGAGTTGCAGAAGATAAGCAGACGCTGAGCACCAAGAAAAAATGCATTTCGTAAGCCGGTTAACAATGCTTCGTATTCGGCCTCATTGTTCGATGCTTTGAAACCCAGTCTAACAGCCTGCTCTATTATTGCCCCGTTCGGAGCCATGATCACTACGCCCACCCCACTACCACGTTGGTTGGATGACTCGTCACAATACAACTGCCAAATGTCCCCGACGTAAATTCTCCAGTTCGACTTAGGTTGAATTTGATCAGACTTAAAGTCGGCGAGATGCCCAATGAATTTGGCCATAAAGTCGGCGAGCACTTGCCCCTTGATTGAGGTTCTGGGTAGAAATTGGATATCGTACTGGCCGAGTTCAAGAGCCTATTTTGAAACGCGCCCTGATGCTTCCGCGCTATGGAGCACTGATCGGAGGGGTAGTCCGTAAGTACCCCGATGGTATGCCCCTGAAAGTAATGCATCAGTTTTCTTGCTACCATGATGAGAGCAATGATGAGTTTTTTCAACGGAAGATAACGTGTTTCGGCGTCAGTCATTGTTTTGCTCACATAATAAACTGGCCGCTGCTCCCCTAGTTCTTCCTTTATCAATACGGCGCTGACCGCACGGTCGGAAACTGCCAGATATAAAATAAGCGGATCACCTGCCGAAGGAGGTAAGTCTTCAAACTTTTCAAAGCGGCTTCGCACTCGGGGGTCCATTCAAAAGCTTTCCCTGCCGAAGGGTGTGAAAGAATTGCCAACAGCAATCTATGGAATGACTAATGAAGCTATTGCGTGCGGCGGCGCCCCTCTTTGATAGAACTCGAAAGTCATAACAATGACGGGAGTGAATGTCAAAGCCCAGAGACGACCCATTTTTGACAAGGCCGAAGACTTGGACAAACAAACAAAATATCGATAAATAAATGGTTGTGCCCACAGGCTGCCTACGTATCCCTTTGCGAGGAATCAAACCAGCGTAGTTCAGGGGCAAGATGCAAATGATATGCAGGAAGACTTTGATAATTGGACTTATACGCTGCGTGAAGCCGGTTTGAAAGTTGGACTTATACGCTGCGCGAAGCCGGTTTGAAAGTTGGACTTATACGCTGCGCGAAGCCGGTTTTGACAAGTAAAGTGCACAAAACAGTGCGATGCGCAAAATAGTGCGAATCAGATGCAATGCAAAATGCAATGAGACGTGCAAAAAAGCGCGATGCGCAAAATAGCGCGAATGAAATGTAATGCACAAGACAGTGCGATGCGCAAAATAGCGCGATGCCCAAAATAGCGCGAATGATGAATTGCACAAAACAGTGCGATGCGCAAGAAAGCGCGAGTGATTAGAAATGCAAAAGTAC
This sequence comes from Camellia sinensis, assembly GCF_004153795.1. Taxonomy (NCBI): domain Eukaryota; kingdom Viridiplantae; phylum Streptophyta; class Magnoliopsida; order Ericales; family Theaceae; genus Camellia; species Camellia sinensis. The sequence goes on from NW_021027511.1 coordinate 764,763, forward strand.
ACAAGGCAATGCAATGCGCAAAATAGCGCGAACCTGAACCTGCACAGAACAGTGCGATGCGCAAAACAGCGCGAATTATAATCTGCACAAAACAGTGCGATACGCTAAACAGCGCGAATGATAATCTGCACAAAATAGTGCAATGCGCAAGAAAGTGCGAGTGATTTGAAATGCACAAGACAGTGCGATACGCTGAAGAGCGCGATTGATATGCAATGCACAAAATAGTGCGATACGCTAAACAGCGCGATTGATTTTGAAATGCACAAGACAGTGCGATACGCTAAACAGCGCGAGTGATATGCAATGCACAAAATAGTGCGAGTGAGATACAACCACAAGATGCACAAGACAGTGCTAGTGAGATACAAAGTGTAAGTGCACAAGACAGTGCGAGTGAATGCATGTTCTATGCAAATGAGGTGCACTTTCTATGCAAGTATGGAAGAGTGCATTTTCTATGCAAAAGATACGAGCATTTTCTATGCAAGAAACAGGAGCATATTCTATGCAATATTGAAAGCAAATTCTATGCAGAATCGAAAGCAAGCATATTCTATACATCAATCATAACGATGCGCGACACGCATATAACAGAAGTGTATATGAAAATGCACATTCTATGCAATGGAAGGGCATGAAACACGTACTCTGGTGCCTCTGATTTACCTCTTAGAGGACTTTGCAACACACTCAGCTCAAAAGGGGACACCCTGTCTATATCGGCAAGAGATAACATCTGCTGCTGCTTTAATTGCCATTCTGACTTGAAGCAGGCTTACACTTGGGGTTGAGATACACTCATACTCTAGAGAAACGACGAGGCCTGAGAAGGTGCACCTGGAATGCAGTCTCGGATTTTGCTAAAGTTGAAACATGCTAAGATGCTCCAAATTTTCCCTCTTTTCTTTTGCTTTGCAGTCTGGAACCTATACAGCTTCGGATAGGTCCTGGTTTTACTGTTCCCACATGACCCGAGTTGAACCCTGCGGTTTTTGAAAGAACAAAATTTCTGTTTTGTACAAATGTGGAGAATGGCACAGCACTCTGAGCATAAAACGATTTTTTGAAGATGAGAAAAGGGTTCTCAACCGGGTATTGAGCCTACAACTGAACACAGCATACTATGACTCAACAAAAGGTACACGACCTAAACACATCGAGTAACGCTCGAAAAAGACTCAAAACAAAAGTTGAGGTAAACAAAACAAAAGACACGACACACAGACGTGTTACAAAGACAAGAGACCTTTCAGTTCGCGAGGAGCCAGTTTATCCGGATAGTGTTTCCCACCCTTTCTCATTTGTGATTCTCACATCACTCGGCCCTCAAGCTCTGTTTTTCTGAAACAAGCCCTTTCCTCACTTTTTCTCTCAGCACACACCTCTCTATTCTTCAATCTCTCATTTTAAATCCCTCTTCTGGGTGGTTGATGGATAAACAGAATGTTGCGGGCTCTTGCCCCTAGCCTTCTGCTAGATTCTTCTTTTTGTTCACAACAGTGAGTTTCTACCACAGAGGGGTTGCGCTACAATTGGGTGTGTAGCAAATCTGCAGCTGACATCGGTTGACGACAATCTGCTGGGGAGTTTGGACGTGATCAGATCTGCCCAGATGAGGGAATGGGATATCTCGTCCCATTCCAGTTCGTGCTTCACACTTGGCTTGATACCTTATTGCTTGGAAGATGTGAAAGTTTTCTGCCCTTTTGCGGTTAGCTTCAGTGATGCCTTTTTCCGGCAGGTATGGTGCCTTTCTTGGCAAGCATGTTAATAAAAGGGAAAAGACAGAACACCTGACTCAACTGCGCCCCTAGTTCATCATTTTGACCATTTTTTGTTTTGGTTTTCTACTAAGACAATTTTGACCAGAATGAGTGTCAGATTAACATACTTGTTCAATTTTCTGATTTGAAAATCATGCAAGTCAGGTTATGAGCACTGAAAATTTTCCTTTTTTGGATCCAAGAAATGGTCCAGTTTTGAAAAAAAATGGAATACTTTTCGAAAGAATAGTCAACCTCTGTAAAAATTCTCAAAAACTATTTTTGCAAACGACCAATGCTCAACAAGCACGGGACCTACTCTTGAGATGCACAACCTCAGATTCGAAGGAAAATTGCCTTTTGGTTGAAGAGAGCTGCATGGCAACAGAAAGTTGCCCCTTGTTTGAATGGCTCCACGGCACACTGTATGACAACGGAAAGTTGCCCCTTATTTGGATAGCATCGCAGCGCATTGCAATCAGTCCTTAGAGTGACGATGACAACCGAACTCTCGGATACAGAGAAGGCAAAGATGATCAAAACCATTACATGGACACAGTTGATTTTGAAGTGTTTTACGGGTGGACTTCGGAATGAAGTTGCCTACGTATCCCAAAGATGGGAATCAAGCCTTACGTAGTTCAGGGTTAAGGTACACTCGGGTATTTAACCTCTCCTTTTGCGCTCTAACTTTTGCCAAGGCCGCCCTTCCGGGTTTTCAACCTTGCGAGCTCTGTTTTCCTTTTCTTTTCAATTCTTTTCATTTTTTTCTTATCTTTTCTTTTCTTTCTTTTTTTCTTCATTTTTCTTCTCTTTTTTTTCATTCTTTGCACTTTCTTATTTTTGTTCTTTTTCTCTTTGTTTTTCTTGCTCTAACTTTTGCCTGGGTCGCCCTTCCGGGTTTTCGGCCCAACGAGCCTCTCAAGGGTAAAAGTGTAGCTTTGTCCATGTCCAATGGTTTTGAGATCCTGAAGTCATCTGAATCCAGGAGGACGGCTGTTGTTCGCTGACGATGCAGGAGTCCATCCAATGGAGGCTGAATTTGCCCCTAGTGTCATGGATCGGAACTCATTTTTTCTTCAGCAACACTTTATTCTTTCCTCCCACTGGGATTTAGCATTCTTGCCGATCTTCATTGATTTGTGGAATGATCCATCTTCAGCTCTTCGAGCACAATCTGGCATCTTTTGCCCCTAGTTCGAGGGGTGCTTCTGATCTAGTTTTGCAAGCTTCTTTTGATGACATCTGATCTTCTTGATCTGACTTCCCTGCCCCTAATTCATGGGCTGCTTCAAATCAGGCCACACAGGCCTCACATTGTGGTTGATCGTTGAACCTTCTGAATCCAAGTTCAAGGTTTGAAAATGAGGGGTTGAGTCTCGAGGCTGAGAGCGATCCTAGGCTGCACAATCTCAAGAGCGATTCCATACAGGTCTTCGCAGGATCGCGCAAAACACTTTTTTTTTAAATCTTTTAAGAGAGCGACTAGTCGCTCGCGCTGAAGACAGTATGAGACCAATCTGGATCAAGCCAGGATCCTTCTCAGTACTCACATTAACAAGCATGATCTCAATCATTAAAGGCTTAGCATGCCTCTCTTTCTCTCAAATGACCAAATTTTTACAAAATTTGAGGAATTTCTTCCTCTTTGTTTTCATCACAATGTTCAAAAACAGCTTTGAAAAACTTAGGTCAACGCAATGACTTAAAAGCACAGAGAAGCAGGTGAAATGCATTGTCGTTCCATTTGACTTTCTGGTACAACTGACACAAGGCAGAAGTAAGCACAAAAGCATGAAAAACCACTGTTGTTTCATTCATAACTGTTGGTGTAACTAGCTCCATGGCAGAAACAGACTCAAAAGAAAGCGAAAAGACAAACACAAAACAAAATAGCGATGCCCGAGGTAACACCCCCGGAATCACCCGACTCCTATACAACAGGACTGACTCGACACAACAAGACAGACCCGACTGACTCAGCATGAAAAGACTGACCCAATACAAAACGACAAGACTGACCCAATACCCAAGTCAGAAAGTACAAAAACTAGTGTTCGCATATTGCTCAAAACTGTGCGTGTCAAACGCCACATCTGAAGTAAACTGAGCGCCGCCCGCAGGTGGTTCATCCCCCGATCGCACCGCATTATCCCCCAGGTTCACTGATCCAATGACGATAGACTTTGTTGAGATGGTGCGACGATGACCTTATTGTCAATCAGATCTTGTATTTCCTGGCGAAGACGGAAACAACCATCAGTGACATGGCCGACTTGCTGATGAAAGGCACAGTACTTGGTCGGATCATGGGAGGAAGGAAGTCTATCTGGCAGTGGTCGTGGCTCCAGGGGTTTCAGATCCCCCTCTCTAATCAAGACCCTCAAGGCCGCTGATAAAGACATGTACAGTGGCGCGAACACCCTCTGGCATTGAGGTGGGTGTTTTGAGGTTTGTGGAGTTTTGCTGGAT
>NW_021027511.1:769025-802844 GCF_004153795.1 Camellia sinensis
AAAGAGAGATCCTAACTACATGAAAAGAATCACAGATAAAATATTACAGTAAAAATACCTTACAAACACTAAAAAACTTTTCTCCAGATTTAATTTGTCAATTATTAATGAAGGAAAAAAAGACCTTAACAAAAATAACCTAAAAAATTATTATTTATGAATTTTGGAAGACTATGTAAGCCGGCTCTGCTTATGAAATGAATGGGATCCTTGGAGCGGCTATCCCTTCTCTCAATTTACCAAGGTGCAGGACAGACATAAAGTGAAAAGACGGATAAAATTTAATGGAGTTTGGTGTTGACAAAGGTTTCCAAATGAAACCGTTTCTTGCAGCAATGGCGAAAATGGAAGGATAAATATAAATTTAATAATTGGAAGTAACTATATACTAACTCTTTGAGAACAAAATAAAACAAGGTAGTATCCAAAATTCTCAATTTCAAACATGCAATATACCAAGAAAGAGCGGATCTTGTATCCAGAAAACCTATATTGCGAGAAAAGTATATTAATTAAAAGCACAAAGTAAAACAGACAGCAGGAAATTATCTAAGTTAAATAAAGGCCCATCGAAATCATTGCAAACCATCTTATCGACTTTGTCTTATCACTAACACCCAAAAATATTTGAGTATTGAGACTCCATCTATCTATAAACTGGGTAATGTCATTCAAGCTCATATGCTTTCATGTATATGTAGGAGATAATGAATCTGGATCATGATTTTTAGTAAAGGGTTTGCAGGGGAAAAACAGGGGAAAAAAAATTGTGTACACGATAACTATATTAGCTAAATGATGATGTATTTTATCAATTTCCCTTCTTTTTTCCTTTCCCTTAACAATCCTCTCCTCAAATTATGTTTAATCCAAAATCAGCCTTGCATTGATTGAGAGGGATAGAACTCCCTCCACATTCATCCTCTCTCATACCCCTCTTGTAGCCCCGTCCCAATTCAGATGTCAACATCGATACGAATCGTCACTACTTGTAAGGGGGTTTCGTAATAAAGGTCATTCCATCAAATAGAATGCAGCTTCAAAATTGCAAAATTATAAACGCAGGAACAAAAAAAAAAACATTTTAATTTTATAAAATGGATAGTTTGAAATGTTCCTACAAATCAGCATTATGTCTTTCATTTTATCAACACAAAAATGCCAGTTTTTTGTTAAGGCGAATATTATAATTTCTAATAAAAACTACAGTTTTTTCACGTGGCTTAAATGGTACCTTTTAATTTACGAAAGTTTACGAGGGAAAGAAACAAATTGGGTTATCGGTGCGGGATCTGAATTGGAGCCTAATTAGAAGCTTAGAGAATGAATGGTGCCGGAGAGGCTATGAAAGAGATTTAAGGTAAGGGGGAGCTTATTCCCAGGTAAAAGAATGCAATGTGGAGTATACATAATTGAAGATGACTATTAGGAACCTATTTGGTGAGGAGAAATAGAGAACGTGATAATATCACAATACCACCTTTTGGAATTAATTGAATCTAGGTTTATTCTATTTTTGGCATGACAACAAATTGAGCTGGCTCCAAATACATAACAAAACACCTATCTGCAGACAATACAACCGGTTTATCAAGCAATATATACAAAACGAAGATCAAGCTATTAGGTCATAAAGACAAAACCAGAACTAACCCTGTAAAATCGTAAAATTTATGAAGAAAGAGACAAGCTATAAAAGTTTACCCAGAAGCACAAAGAAGCCTTCCTTCCGGTAGAAGAAAAACACTAAGAAAAAAAATCCTCAGAAGTTGTCCAACCCGCCCGAACAAAACCCAATAACACAAAACGCCTCAATCTCCTTGCAAAAAAGCAACCTCATCCTCTCCTCCTTTAAACAACCTCAGAAAAACACGACAAAATACAGTTTTTGACTTCAGCATTCACGAGAAGCTTAAAAAAATAGTCTTGAAACTAGCTCAACACAGATTGAAATTTAAAATCCTCTGAGAAAATTAAAAAAGGAAACGAAAATAAGGAAGGATCACCGGCATTTCCGTCAACTCCCTTTAGATAGAGACACCAAAAGTCGACCAGAAAATCCGTAGAAGATAGATATGCAAATGGGGTGCCATCTGCCAAGACCCATATCGAAACATATCATATGAAGAAACATATAAATCATAAAATATATAATAATAAATAATGTATATAATAATAATAAAATGTTGTTGGTGGATGTTCGGGAAGTGAAGCTCAAAGAGAATCATGTGGACTTCATTTGTCCTGCATTGCTGTCACAATAAGTAGGAAGTGAGATTTATTTCGCGAGTTTTTTTGGATTGTTTTTCGTGTTGGCAGAAAAAGTGGAAGTGTAGGGAATTGGAAATGCAAAGGGCGTTGTTGCGTGGTGGGAAAAATGCAGCCCTCTCAGAATATGGGCAGTCTTCAATATTGGCGCCGCGTACCCTGCCTTTTGAAAAGCATTTTTAAAAAAGCAAAAATTACAAGGCATGGCTTCCCTCTTTCAGATTTGACTGCAGGGTATTAACCTTCGCCGTTATGGGGGTCCACACTGGTATTTTTATTAGAGTTCCCCGTTTTGAAATAATTTTTGGAATGAATATGGATGTTGTAGACAATGTTAAATATTTATATATCGTGAAATGAGTATCGAACGTTCAGATTATGAAATACCATCGAAACTACAGATATGACTCAAGGCCGAAAATCACATTTTATTATAAATAAATAGATGCGTGAAAAAGTAAATGGTTGATAAGAAACATTGTATCTGATCAGATAGCTATCGATAATCCCGATCAACGTGATTTTTACAGGCATATAGTACTCGACCGAATTCTACAGTATTAAACAGATTCGAATTATTCGAAACGAAACCCCGTGTAGGGCTCCACCAGGACACACACCACTTACCCTTCCATCTGATCTGGGACGCTAGAGGACAACCAAGCCCATAATGGTAAATAGATCTACTTCAAAAAAGAGATGGTATCTTAAACCACCAATGTGATCATTTTTTGAGTAGTATTTATTTGTGGTAAAACGAGGTCGCCCACTGCTTGTCTCCAGTTGGAGATCAAGATTGGAACCGTTCCAGTCCCTACGCATGGGTTTATTTTTTTTGGTCCCGTTTCCAATAATCTGAACATTCAATATGTAAAACTCGTCTAGTATCTAACAACCCCTATAAAAATCACGTTGATTAGATTTCGATACACTATTTGATCAGGAGTCAATTTGTATAATAAAATAAATGAATTGGTAAATAAATAAATGGTGACAAACAATCTGATTTCTATCAATAGCTATGATATCCGAATCAAACGTAATTTTTTATTACAAGAATATTAGTTACTTAACTGATCAAACGCGTTTTACATGTATTTAACGGTCAGATTACTCAAGGAATGATGAAAGCACCCAAAAAATAAGGCCCACAACCTACTAAAGCGGTCCATTCTCATTGAATCTACCAAATTGGAGACATATGAATGGACCCAAATCCTTGTAATAAACTCTAACAAGTAACTGCTTCCTTAAAAGAGTTTGGATTATTGAGTTTGGTTATCCATGCCAAGAAGAATAATAAGAACAAAATAATGTATACGATAGCTTTATATGTTAAATTATATTTATATTATATATAAAATAGATATTTACTCTAAAATTAAAAGTTATTCATATTATTTTTTATAAACAAGATGAATTCACACCATATATAGTTATTGAAATATCCGATCATTTTTTAATTTTTGAACATGAATATTCTACTTGAATAAGTTCATCAGAATGTGAACGCCGTCCTATCCGAATTATCAAGCGTCGGCCCGCAAAAAATGTGGACTCACCAGACCAACCAAGAAGAAAGAGAGAAAGCCCATCACGAATTTATTAAAAATTAAGAAGCAAAATTCTCTCAATAGTCGAAATTCGTGACTTAGAACGGTGTGTCGTTAGCCACACGGTGGGCCCCACTTTGCGGATGTTCATTCTTCAGATATATTCAAACCGTTCAATGTGTAAAAGTTCGTCAAGTATATCATCTCTACAAAAAATCACATTAATTGAATATCATATACTACTTACATCACATTACATTTGTTTCAATGACAAATTAAATGATTTGCCCACACCCTTCCCCCAATTGTCAAATGTGAGCTACATTGATCAAATGTGAACGAAAAAAAAAATACTAATGCTATCCAAAGAAAAATGATAAATAATAATGCATTCTATTATATTTTTTCAAAAGGAAATAAGAACAAGACCATAGTAAACAACATAACAAAGCAGGGCTCAAACAGGCTTAAGCCCTTCACAAGATGTTCCAAACTATATCAATAAAAGCAGACTAGCAATTTCAATAGACTGGATTCTCTAAACACTGCCAAGAATTTTCTCCATGAGTCAACTCTCAATATTTGCAAGCCCTCAGCACATTGTTCCTTTCACGGAGGATGTGCTAACCTCACAGTTGCTCTGTGCATGAGGAATTGACATCCTCTAGTAGTAACTCTGTAGGGGTTAGTTATTGGGGTTGGTTTGTTGATGTTGACCACCACTGTTCTGCATCAGTTCAAATCAAAACAATCATGCATGCTTTTCTCCAAAATTATGGTGAGGCCTCTATAGATGCCCTCAAAGTCGCTTCCGCTGTGTTTTGATCTAATTCCCATGAATCCAAAAATCCAGGCTCTTCGAGCATCTCTGCATAAACCACCATATCCAACAGGACCAAGGTTTCCTTTGGAGCATCCATCCGTGTTGAGCTTGATTTTTCTTGCACAAGGAGGACACCAATTAGTTTCAAAAGTGTAATAGTCACCTTGTGAAATGGTCTGTGTAAAAGGCATGGTGTAATTTCTTGCTGGCTTCAATGTTGAATCTGTCCACTATTTCCTGGGTATCATAGAGTCCCCTCCTCCTGTTTGAACACCACATTGTTTTATCAGCCTACCATAACCTCGCACAGGCCACATAAAACAGTGTCCCAAGGAAATTAAAACACTTTCTGTCTTGCTCTTAAGTTATATGGAGCCATGTGGTGATAACCATAAGTTCCGTATTGTTGCTAATTGGTCCTTAATAATGAATATGATATTATGTTTAATGTGATTTTGTGTGCCATTATGTAAAAATATGTGGTTTTGAAATTCCTATCGTTCACCGTAGGATATTTCTGTTTGATTATCTGCTTTGAAATTAAATTGAAGTCGCCATCGGCCACCGAAACGAAATTGGTCGCGCCGTTGTGATTGGCATAATTTTTAGAGCCTACGTGAAATTTAATTGGAAAATGATTTCATATCAGCAATTTATTGATTATATGATGAATTAAGGCCTAGTATACTTTATTAATTATATATATTGAAATTAGTGGGGATTGGTTTGTAATGGGGCACTACACCCTCAAATTTCCTCTATTAGTTTATTTTGGCTGATTTTTGACTCTGAAGAGTAAGAGAGGGTCGGCTAGAGAGGGTGAGAAGAAGAGAATTGATCGTTTGGCTCAAGTTTTGTAAAGAATGGAGGATTCAAACTCAAGAATGTATAGATTGAAGGATTTAAGCCTCTAAGGTAAGTGAATCAATGAATTGTAAGTTATCATCTTGTGAATTCAAAGGTGAAAATGATAAGAACATGAATTAACATATGTTTATGAGGTATTTGAGTTGTCATGTGTATGAATTTAAAAGTCAATAGATGCATGCATGTAGGAAATTAAATATGAATTTCCATATTATGAACACAATGTGTATAATTATGTTGAATCTTGTTTGAAAGATACATCTATTTGATCACTCTTCACCAATTAAAGTTTGATATGAATGAATATTTCTCACATGCAAGAGTAGATCATGGAGGTATGAGCTTTGCATGTTTTGAATTTAAGATGTGTTTGTATGAGTTTGGGTTATATTGAGGCATGCAGGTAAGTAATATCATGAAATTGAGCTTCTATTGTGTTGTAATTGTGGTTTGTATCATGTAGTAATCATGTAAATGGTGAAATTGAGCCATGGCAACAAGAAATGTTGGTTAGGTGTTGAATTCGAGCTCAGAACCTTCTGGAAAACCCAGAATTTTGATGCCCGCCGGGGGAACCGTGCTCGGCAGGGATTTCGAGCGTCACCCCAGTATTTCTTGCAGGCACATGGTGTCCGCTCGAGTCAGGGAAGTTCACGCTCGAAAGGGAGCTTATGTAGGATGAACTTCCGCTCGAGCGTCCGAGTTCACGCTTGAGCGTAAACACTGATACATCCAGCCACTTTTTTGCATGACCTAAGGGTCGCTCGAGCAGGGAATCCACGCTGAGCGGGGACCCTGTTTTCTGAAATTTTGAAAAGCTGTAATTCTGTGTTTCTCTTTCCGTTCTCTTTCCACTTGCAAACACCTCCTAGGCAATGCCCCCATTGAGCATTGGTAATGCAGTTAAAGGAGATAAAAATGAAGGCTAAAGGGCAATACTGTGAACTTGAAACACGGGTTGAACGTTGTGACCCATATGTGCTAGATATGTGTAAGAGTCAAAGCTCCAGGGCAAATCACAAGCCAATCACTGTTAGTTAATATCTTAACAAGAATATTTGAAACATATGTTGTGTCCAATTGTTTACTTCTATGTAAGTTTTGTAATGTTCATTAATTTGAATGGTGGACAGTGACATAATTGGAAGGCGATTAACATGAAATGATTGGCCGAAACGTTGACGTTGGTCAAGCCATTGACATAAATGATTAGGCCGAAGGCCGATTGAACATAAAAATGATTGGGGCGAAGGCCGATTGACTATAAAGGAATTGGGCCGAAGGCCGCATTGACATAAAAGATTGGACCGGAAGGCCGATTGATATGATGGCCGAAGCCTGATCAGTGTTGGCCAAAGCCACTGCGTAACTGTTTCAAGATTCTTATGTACTTCCTATTGATATTATCCTGGAAACCTTCGCTCACGCTCATCATTTGTACATGTAAGGTGAGCCAAGAGTGTCCAGACCACCTTGGTGAAATTGTGAGAAACAGTCAAGGTTTTTGAGGAAGTCAGGCCCAAACGTTCACGCAAAGAGATTGTCTTCTGCCTTTGTCCTTGTCATAGTTTTGTATGTTTGGCGAAGAGCATGTGACCTACTTTTGTATAATCAGCTTGTTGGTTCGACTCCTTAAACTTGTATGATCCTATTATGTACAGTGTTCTGTGTTAGTACATATTTGATGTGATTATTAAACATAAATTTTGGAGATGTTATGGTGTGCATATAAGGCACAGCTCTAGGATAGAAGTTTTAAATTGCTTCCGTTTGGCCCCTTTACCTCTGATGTCTTTTGATTTATTTGGTTTGAGGCCGTAGGTAATCTCGTGAATTACTGGCCGGTTATGGCCTTAACCCATAGGGCGGGTTTGGATCGTGACAGAGAGTGCGTATCAGAGCACGAGTTAATAACTCACACACTTGTCCCAAAGAGAAATAAGCGTCTAGAAAAGATCAGGATGCATTCATGTGCATAAATATGAATCCGAAAAACATCAAGAATATGTTTAACTGTTAAATGTGAACAACTATGTGTTATAAGTTTGTGAACTGCTTGCATTTCAAATTATTTGATTATGTATGCTCTTTAGTATATGCATACATGTGTATCTTTTGTATAAAGTATAATGCAAGTTTAATCAGATGGTGAGAACGAGAGGTGATGAGATAAAACGAATCTTCTATGCCAGACTGGATAGAAATGGAAAGACTGATTCAGGAAATGACAGAGCATTAAGGCAACAACAAAGAATGGCAACAACACAGTGGCAGCAGCCACATCCCTTCACCTCTACCTCCGGCACCTCATGTGCCAGATAATCAGAATGATGACCGAATCATAGCTCTCACCAAAGAGTTCAAAAAAATGAAACCACCACAGTTTCATAGTGGATTTGATCCTTTGAAAGCTGAAGCTTGGGTCCTCGGCATAGAATAACTGTTTGAAGTGTTCCCGTGTTCGGAGACACAGAAAGTGCTTCTAGCCACTTTATGCTAGAAGACGAAGCAAGAAGATGGTGGATGTTAATGCGTGAGAATAAAAAGATGTAGATTGGGCAAAATTTCTAGAAATTTTCTATGACAAGTACTTTTCGCAGTGTGTCCGAGATAGGAAGGTGGTAGAATTCGTGGAACTTGAGGCAAGACAGTATGACTGTAGCCGAGTATGAGGCCAAATTCACTGAATTGGCCAGGTTTGCGCCACACGTGATTGATACAGACTAAAAGAAGGCAGACATTTTGAAGCGGGCTTTGAAGCGACATTCTAGAGAGGGTGAATGTTTGAAGCTGAAAACCTACATTGGGGTACTAGACAGGGCCATAATATCAGAAGCTCATATAGCTAGACAAACCAAACCGACAACTGACTGGAAGGGTATAAAAGGCAGGGCTTCTTTTCAAAGAAGCAAAAATAACGGGCTCCTCGAATACTTCTAATTCTTCCCGAGATATAACCCCGTTGTGTACTACTTGTAGTAACAAGCATCGTGGGGTTTGTTACCGTGTGTGGAGCTTGTTTTTAATTGTGGAAACAGGGGCAATATGGCCAAAGATTGCAAACAAACAGTGGAAAATTGCTGCTAGTTCGATAGCATCAGTCCTAAAACCAGGAAATGCTACGAGATCACTCCCGCCGAGATACCGTGAGACAGGAGAGTTTTTGCGCTTGTTCCGGGCGATATCCAGAATGCCAACGCAGTTATCTTAGGTACCATTTCTATATGTAATCAGGATGCCTTTGTGTTAATTGACTCTGGATCAACACACTCATTGTAACATGTGCATTTGCATCTAGACTGAGTAGACCTCTAGAATTATTGCCATATCTACTATGTGTGTCTGCTCCATTTGGGGAATCGGTATTGTGTGAATCTGTCTATCGTTTTTGTGACATGCAAATTGGAAATGCCATTCTATATGTGGACTTGTTCCCTTGAAACTTTAGGCACTTTGACATAATTCTAAGGCATAGACTGGTTAACTAAATATTGTGCCACCATTAACTGTGTGACAAAACGGGTTTGTTTAAACCACCAGAACAAGAAGAAATTGTGTTTGTGGGTAACGGGGTAGTGCCTCCACCTTATTTGATATCTGCAATGAAAGCATGTAAATTGATCAGGAAAGGGTGTCAGGGTTATTTGTGCTATGTGTTGTCTGAACAATCTGTAAATGCTGAATTGAATGATATCTCTATTGTTAGAGAATTCCCAGATGTGTTTCCAAATGAACTACCAGGGGAATTGGTGGACAGTGAGATAGAATTCACTATTGAAATTGTATCAAGCACCCAGCCTATTTCTAAAACTCCCTACAGAATGGCTACAGCTGAAATGAAAGAATTGAAAGAACAGTTACAAGACCTGCTTGACAAAGGATTTATCAGACTAGCACATCACCATGGGGTGCACCGGTGTTGATTGTGAAAAAAAAAGATGGAACCCTACACTTGTGTATCGACTATCGGGAATTGACAAGGTAACGATAAAGAATAAATATCCTTTACCCCGTATTGATGACCTGTTTGACAGTTGCAGGGATCACAAGTGTTTTCCAAGATTGATTGAGACCGGGTATCATCAGTTGAAGGTAAAGGCGGAAGATGTTGAGAAAACGCATTCAGAATGAGGTAGGACATTTTGAGTTTCTTGTTATGCAATTTGGAGTGACTAATGCTCCGGCAACATTTATGGACCTAATGAACCGAATTTTTAAAACCTACCTCGAGAATTTATTGTGGTTTTTATTAATGACATTTTGATATACTCTAAAAGATAGACTTAAAACATGAACATCATTTGAGAACTGTCCTGCAAATACTTAGGGAAAGAGAAATTGTTTACTAAACTAAAGAATGTGAGTTTTGTGGATAAAGTTATTTTTTTAGGGCATGTGATCAACAAGGAAGGGATTTCAGTGGACCCACAGAAAATAGAGGCAATTGTGAATTGGCCTACACTGACCAATGTAACAGAAGTCTCGCAGTTTTATGGGTTTAGCTGGGTACTAAGGAAGGTTTGGTGAAAGATTTTTCGAAAATAGCTGTGCCTCTTACCCAACTGACACGCAAGGGGCAACCTTTTGAGTGGAACGATGAAAGAGAATCAGCCTTTCATGAATTGAAAACAAGATTGACCATTGCACGATTTTGACACTACCATCAGGTATGAAAATTTTTGTAATTTTCATGATGCATCTCATAAGGGTTTGGGTTGTGTGTAATGCAGAACGGAAGGGTTATCGCTTACGCCTCTCGGCAGTTGAGGCCACATGAGAAAAATTACCTAACACATGATCTAGGATTGGCCACAGTTGTTTTTGCTTTGACAATCTGGCGGCATTATTGGTATGGGGCAAAGTGTGAAGTCTACACAGATCACAAGAGCCTGAAATACTTCTTTACACAGAAAGAGCTGAATATGTGACAAAGCAGATAGCTTGAACTGATAAAAGACTATGATCTTGAGATTCAGTACCATCCCGGGAAGGCCAATACAGTTGCTGATCCTTGAGCAGAAAATCCACAGGGAGTATGGCTTGTTTGCTTACCGAGCAGAAGAGATCATGCAAGATTTTGAGAATTCTTGAAATTGAAGTGGTATTGTGTGAACAGGGCAAATTGATAACCGCTATTACAGCCGAACCGGCAATTATTGAAGAAATTAAACAGAAACAGAGAGAGGATGGATTTCCTCAAGAAAGTGATTGATGAGCTTGAGACAAGTCAGAAAGCAGAGTTTGGCATTGTAAATGAAGTGTTGAGGTTTTGGAACCGAACGTGTATTCCAGATATTCTGAAACTAAAGAAGAGGGTTTTAGATGAAGCCACAAATAGTGTTGCTATACATCTGGGCAATAATAAAATGTATCGGGATTTGAAACAAACCTATTGGTGGGCCCTAAAATAAAGAAGGAGATTGCAGAATATGTGTCCAAATGTCTTCACCTGAACATCAGAAACCAGGCGGTCTACTGCAACCTCTCCCTATTCCTGAATGGAAGTGGGAACATGTGACTATGGATTTCGTTGTTCACCTACCTCACACTCCTCGAGGTATGGATTCTATTTGGGTTGTAGTTGATAGACTGACTAAATCTACACATTTTCTACCTGTTAGAACTACGTTTAATGCTTATAGATTAGCTACCATATATGTTGATGAGATTGTCCATTTACACGGAGTTCCGGTGTCTATTGTGTCGGATAGAGATCCAAAATTTGTATCTAGATTGTGGAAAAGTTTGCAGGAAGCTATGGGGACAGAACTAAGGTTCAGTATTGCATTCCACCCCCCACAGACAGATGGGCAATCAGAACGAACAATACAGACTTTGGAAGATATGCTTCGAATGTGTGCTTTAGATTTCAGGGGAATTGGGAAGACTATTTGCCATTTGTAGAATTTGCATACATAACAGCTTCCACTCCAGCAACGGTATGGCACCGTACGAGGCTTTTGTATGGCAGGCGGTGTAGATCACCAATTTGTTGGACAGAGGTCGGGGATAGAGCTTTATTTGGGCCTGAAATTATGCAAGATACTTCTGAGAAAATAAAAACTATCGCAAAGACTCAAAACAGCTCATGACCGACAAAAGAACTATGCAGACGTTCAAAAAAAGACCTCTTGAGTATGAGGTCGGTGACCACATGTTTATCCGTGTGTCCCAATGAAAGGCCAAGTCAGGTTTGGAAAGAAGGACAAGTTGTCCCCCGTTACATTGGGCTGTTTTAGATTCTGGAAAGGCTTGGTCCAGTTGCTTATAGAGTTGCTTTGCCACCGGGATTTGAACAAATCCATAATGTGTTTCATGTGTCGATGTTAAGGGGTTACCCCGAGACCCGTTTCATGTGATTGATTATCACCGGGTAGCTATTGATGAAAATATGGAGTACACCGAATGCCGGAGCGAATCGTCGACCGGCAAGTGAAATAGTTGAGAAGCAAGTCCACCCAATGGTGAAAGTGGAATGGAAAGAACACTATGGGACGGATGCTACATGGGAAAAAGAGGAGGAAATGCGACTACGCTATCCACATTTGTTTCCCGACGAAGGTAAAATAAGTTGGAGGGACCAAACTTCCTAAAGGAGGGAAGACTGTGATAACCCTGTTCCATTTTGCGCTAATTGGTCCTTAATATGAATATGATTAAATGTTTAATGTGATTTTGTGTGCCATTATGTGAAAATATGTGGTTTTGAATTTCTATCTGTTCACCGTAGGAATATCTGTTTGATCATCTGCTTTGGAAATTAAATTGAAGGCTTTATCGGCCACAGAATAGGAAATTGATTATGCCATTGTGATTAGCGTAATTTTTAGAACCTATGGTGAAATTTAATTGGAAATTAATTCGGACCAGATTAAGTTGATTAAATTGGTAAATTAGTGTCCAATTATTTATTATTATTAAATTGTGACTAGTGGGAACTTATGTAGAAAGGCACTATGCACTTATTCCTACACTTGAGCTCAAAATCTGATTTTGGTGCATTGAGAGAGAGAAAGAGTCGACTATAGAGAGAGAAAGGGAGAGACTTGTGAATTTTTGGCTCAAGCTTGGGAATTTGAAGATTGAACTCAAGAATTGGCTAGAACTTGGGTGTTTGAAGCTCCTAGGTGAGTGAATTTATGAATATTAGTTATAACTTTGTGAATTCAAAGTTGTATGATGTTAATGAACATGAAATGTATTGATCATGATGAAATGGGTTGGTTTTGGTTGTATTTGAAGTCAACAGATGCATGCATGTAGGAAATTACTATAAATTTCCATATTTGAACACAATGTGCATAATCTATGTTGAATCTTGTATAGAATCCATCTATTTGATCATCTCTTCACCAATTAAGTTGATATGAATGAATATTTCTCACATGCAAGAGTAGATCATGGAGGTATGAGCTTTGCATGTTTGAATTTGATGTGTTGGTGATGAGTTTGGGTTAATTTGAGGCATGCATGTAAGTAATTCAAGAAATTGAGCTTTATTGTGTTGTAGTTTGGTGTTGGTATTATGTTAGTATATGTATATGTGAAATTTGAGCCATGGCATGCAAGAAATGTTGGTTAGAGTGTTGAATTCGAGCTCAAGAACCATTCTGGAAAACCCAGAATTTTTGATGCCCGCTCGAGCGGGGGAACCGCTGCTCGAGCGGGGATTTCGAGCTCCCAGTATTTTCTTGCAAGCATGGTGTCCGCTCGAGCAGGGAAGTTCACGCTCAAGCGGGGAGCTATGTAGGATGAACTTCCGCTCGAGCGTCCGAGTTCACGCTCGAGCATAAACATGATACAACCAGCACTTTTGCAGACCTAATGGGTCCGCTCGAGCAGGGAATCCCACGCTCGAGCGGGGACCCTGTTTTCTGAAATTTTGAAAGTGTATTCTGTGTTTCATTTTCCGTTCTCTTTCACTTGCAAACACTCTTAGGCATGCATTGAGCATTGTAATTGAGTTAAAGAGATAAGAATGAAGCCTAAAGAGGAATATGTGAATTAAAGAACAGATTGAATCGTTTGTGACCCATATGTGCTATATGATGTGTAAGGTCAAGCTCCAGGACAAATTCACAAGCCAATCACTGTGAGTAATATCTTAACAAGATATTTGAAATATGTTGTTGTCCAATTGTTTACTTCTATGTAAGTTTTGTATGTTCATTAATTTGAATGGTGGACAATGATTGACATAAATGATTGGGCCGAAGGCCGATTAACATAAATGATTGGGCCGAAGGCCGATTGACATGAATGATTGGGTCGAAGGCCGATTGACATAAATGATTAGGCCGAAGGCCGATTGACATAAATGATTGGGTCGAAGGCCGATTGACATAAAGGATTGGGCCGAAGGCCGATTGACATAAATGATTGGACCGAAGGCCGATTGTTACAAGTGATTGGGCCAAAGGCCATCTGCTGTAACTGTTTCAAAGATTGCTTATGTATCTTCCTTATTGATATTATTCACTGGACTTTCGCTCACGCTCATTCATGTACATGTAGGTGAGCCAAGAGATGTCCAGAACCAGCCTCGGTGAAATTGTGAGAAATAGTCAAAGTTTTTAGAAGTCAGCCCAAACGTCTCACGCACGAGACTGTCTTCGCCTTTGTCCTTTGTTCATAGTTTTGTTATGTTGGCGAAAGCATTGGACTACTTTTGTATATAAGTCTTGGGTTCGACTAATTTAAACTTGTATGATCCTGTATGTACAGTGTTCTGTGTTAGTACATATTTTGATGTGAGTTATTAACATATAAATGTTTGGAATGTTATGGTGTGCATATAAGCACAGCTCTATGGATGAAGTTTTAAATTTGCTTCCGTTTGGCCCCTTTACTCTGATGTCTTTTGGTTTATTTGGTTTGAGGCCGTAGGTAATCTCATGATTACTGGCCGGTTATGGCCTTAACCCATATTGGCGGGTTCGGGTCGCGACACCATGTATCCAAGGAGATGTTAAGATTGGAAGCTCTCCAACTATGGTATGTGAGAATATCCTAGAGTTCCACAGTTTTTTGGCACTCTCTTAGCAGGTGATTCAGGTCCTCACAATAACTCTGACATCGTGGGCAGGTGTTATCAGTGGTGAGGCCTCTGATCTTCCTTTGGTGGTTGGTGAGCACCTTGTTCAGCATCAGCAGCCAAATAAAGCCCTTTAATTTTTTAGGGATCTTCAATTTCCAAATCCAATGCCAATTGACTAGGCCAGTTGCCTGAGTAGAAGCTTGATTAGCAACCAAAGTATAGGCAGCCCCAACAGTGAACCCACCAGTGGAGGAGCCAATCCAGTGAGGGTTGTCGTCTAGCTCAACAAATTATGGAAGATGAATCTAGTGTATCTGATGCTGCATGAAATATGGTAGGATATTGGCAACCCCCTCCATTGCCCATTCTCCTTCCTCATTGATTATATCAACAACTTTGACATCCTCTTTGATATGTGATCCTGGAAAAATAGAGGCAAGAGGCTCATTCCCACACCACCAATCTAGCCAAAACAAAATGGTTTTACTGTTGTCAACTATCCATTTGGTACCCTTTGCCAGAATGTCTCTAGTCTTCATAATACTCCTCCAAGTTTATGATGCATTCTTTTTAGCATGCCAGTTATAAAAAGTGTGCTTGTGTAAGTATTTGCCCCTGAGAATTTTGGACCAAGCAGCGTCTTTATCAGAGTTGATCTTCCATCCCAATTTAGCTAAAAATGCTAAATTCTGGTCTTCAGCCCTTCTAAGTCCCAGTCCTCGTTCTTGCTTAGCTTTACAGGCTTGTTTCCAATTTACCAAATATACTTTCTTTCTTCCTTGTTGATCACCCCATAGGAAGTTTCTATTCAGCTTGTCGATGTGTTTGCAGATGCTTTGCGGGAGTTTAGAGGTTTGCACAATGTAGGCAAGTATAGAAGATGACACAGCCTGGATCACAGTAGTTCTCCCAGCTAAAGAGAAAGCTTTAGCTTTCCATGATGACAACTTTCTCTGGATTTTTTCAAGGACTCCATTATGTATGTGTCTGTTAACCCTGTTGTGGATAAGAGGAACGGCAGGATATCTACCAAGGTCTTGAGTCAAACTGATATCGCAAATTGAACTGAGCTCCTTGGCTAAATTCTTGTGAATATTTGGGGAAATGTACATTTTAGATTTTTGCAGGTTGATTCTCTGCCTTGAAATACAGCAAAACTCGTTCATGGTTTCCATGATTGTCTCACAGTTAATCTGATCAGCTTTAGCAAAGAGGAGAAGGTCATCTGCAAAAAATAAATGTGAGACAGGCAGGGTGTTTTTGGAAGCTTTCAACCCCATCCATTTACCTGTATCCACCTGCACTCTGATCATATTAGACAGTCTTTCCATGCAAAACATGAACAAATACGATGAAAGAGGGTCACCTTGTCATAGGCCTCAACCAGGGTTGAAATTTTCCATAGTTTCACCATTCCATAAGGTAGAAAAGTTCACAGATGAAACACAGGACATTATGAGATCAATCCAATGTTGATTAAGGTTGAATTCTTCAAGGGTTGCTTTCAAGAAGGGCCAGGATATTCTATCATACGCCTTTTCAAGATCTATCTCGATAATAATTCCACCATGTTTACCTTTTTTGTGTCTTAAAGTATGGATCAACTCTTGTGTGATGATGATATTGTCATGAGTGGATCTACCCGGGATAAAGCTGCTTCGGTTAGGGCTGACAAGATCATTGAGGAGAGGTTGAATACGATTGACTAAAATTAAATCAATATTGATGAGCTACCTTGCCCACACCTGCTTCCCAAGTTGTGTATCCTGAGGAAAATATTAGAATTCACTCTCTTCATTTCATAGCTGAAATGTCATTTAGCAGACATTGTAGGCAGCTACTACCTAGTCTGGGGTACATGAACCTGCCCATCATGGTATGGCCAAGCTCATATACTAGTGAGAGATTTGCATAACTAACCAAACACAAGCAAATACTTTTGTAGTGTACTAACCACACTAGATATGTCACGCCCATTCTTCACTGTCAGTCTTTCAACAGAGAGATAAAGAGCTGCCCCTAGCATAAGAACATAAAGAAGTAGCTGAACATGAAGGGTTTGGAAGAATGGGCAATTCCATTGAAATCAAGGCTAGGTGCCAATCAGTTCACCTACCAAAAAGATATATATATATAGATAGATAGATAAATAGAGAGAGAGAGAAGAGAGAGAGAGAGAGAGAATGCATGAGATTTCAGTTAAAATAACTACAAAAAAAATGCACGAAACTCCAATTGAAGGGAAGAAGATTATTTACGTAGTATTGATTATTCATAAATAAATAAATAAATAATCAGATTGATCCAATAATTATAACCATATAAATCAATCATACTTGTCTTCAAAAATAGATAGAATTATTTTCAAAATTATACTTTTTGTTTATTTTAGTTTTTTTTTTTTTTAATTTAATGAAATAATGTAGTTTATAAACATCGGATTAGCCAATGGTTTTCAGATCATCAGAGCTAGACCAATGATGGGCCTCACAAGGGCTGACAACACCCTCCAAATCCACTGTGTGAAGAACTACGCAGCTTAAGGTTATTCTGTGACTTGAACCTGCGTCCATAGACCTTACCATTAAGTCAAACCTCCACCTGTTAGAAAAAAAAAAAAATGAATAAAATATTATCATCTAGTAAATATAGGCAGGCCAAACATACAGAAAGTGACGACCAGCCTTCCAACTTGTTCTTCTATTATCCATTGCATTCAGTCCTAAGAACAGAACAGCCGGGAGGAATGAGCTGTAGTGAGCTTGGGCAGCATATGTTGAAAGGTCGGAGCTATGCTCTTTTTTTCTTTTCTTTTTAAGATCTTTGCTCTCCAGAATCTGTACAGCGGAAATATTTAAGATTCAAAGCAGGCTGATATTTGCCTCTAACACATCAAGAATCAAGAATTTTTCAAACAAAGAAAGAGAGAGACATACCATCTCCTTAGAAAGGTCATCCAGGTTCAATGGGAAACAAGCAACTCTGTTTGCTATTGAACATGTGCCACACTCTTTTTCTCCTTTTGTATGGGCTGTTAAAGGTCCATGCTCTGTTTAATGTTTGCTTCTTCCACGAAATAAATAAAAGGAAAACAAGGGCCTCTCAAACACCAACCCAGCAAGGGTTGGAGGGTAGGATCGCCGGTTCTTGGTTCTAATTGACACCCATATTGACCAATGACAACGGGTCTGAGTTCAGTAACAATCATAAGACCACTATCCTGATTCTCCATAGTTCAGCAACTAGGCTGTTGGTTTTGCCAATACATCCCATAGGTATCCCCATAACCATGCACCAGGTCATCTCTAAGAAACCCAACTACACTCACTTCGCCTGGATTGCCTTTGGCAACCCTGCAGCAGAGAAATTCCACAAGATGAGTGTAGATTCATATCCTTTCCTATTGAAAGTGACAAGATTGAAAGCTTAGTAACTACCCTGTCATACTCCATGATGTACTTGTATATGTTGACCTTTCCTCGTTTACTCGTTGTTCAATACTCTCCTTATTTCTGTGCTTCCAAACAGAGTGTAGAGATAATAAAGCATCATCCAAGGGTCATTCTCCACAATATTATGTCCATTTGTCCACAAATGTTATGATTAAGCCAGTTATACAGGGAATATTATTACTTGGAATAGATAAGAAAACCGTATGATAAACCATTTACAAGGGATATTTTCTCTTAGAATCAAGTATTTTAAAGTTACAAGTACTGGCTTTTCAGGCCAAAAAAGTTGGCAATTTTACTCAAAGTACAAGTAACTATACCACAATGCCGCAAGCTGACAAATCTGACACAGAATGGATTCTGAACGTAAGAAAACATTTCAGAAAGTTTACTTGGGGGTATCTTCCCAAAGGCTAAACACTGTACCGTACTTCAGAGTTTAAGTCTGTACTGCCCAAAAAAAATTGAGAAAACTTGCCACAATGCTCCCAACTGCCATGCATAGCGCAGAGGGCCAATGGAATCCATATGAGAAAAATGAATAGACCTATGTTTAGTGTTTGAGAAAAATCATTTGTGCCAAAGTTACTGATTTTATACTTTTTTTTAAAATTACATTTAGGGCGTGTTTAAGCAGGTTCAACTGCCAAGGACGCTAATTGAAGTATTCGACAAACTACAATCACATTCAAAACTGGTACTGTAAATAGGTGTCCAAATTCAATCCTAACCTTTTTCTTCACCTCGACTATATAATTTAGTTAAAAGGTTACAAACCAAATCTCACCTAAGCAACAAAGGTTGTGTTTGGTGCAGCTTTGTAATCATAATTTCACCCATCCGTTTGCATGTATTGTTTGGATGGAATTTTGAAAATGTGATTCCACCACACATTTCAAAACATATTTCTCTTTCACGTTTGGCTACTCTCTCTCTGTTTCATGTTCTCTATTCTAAAAAGTAAAGGATTTTTGAATTTTGGGTCTACCCGGTCATCCTCCCTGACGTCCCCCCGGACGTTTTGCCGATTGACTAGAACAGTGTATTTTTTTATTTTTTTTATTTTTTGCAATTTCCAATCGCCACCTCTTATTTGAAAAAAAAAATTATATTTGTTTTTTATATTTGTTGGAAATTGGGCCGGGTATTGGACCCGGATTTGAGCGCCCATGTGGTATGACCCATGATCCATTCAAATTACCTATGTAATTTGAATTTGAATATTCAAGTTGATCCTATTTGGATAACCCACTATCACTATCGATATCTATCCTATCTTATCAAGAGATATGGATAGATGGTTAGATGGTCAGCCTATATATCAGATACAATATATGGGATGTGGGATGAAACACATAACGAATTAATTTTTCTCATACTCTCTCTAACTCTCTTTCATTAGAATAACGATCAAGCCTTTGCACTGTGACTAGAGTATGATACTCATACTATGGTATCACTCCATTGCTGGGTGTTCTTAGTTCGTGATTGTAAAGCACGTGATTTACCCACAAGGTTTTTCGTTTCGAATTCTATCACATAAGGTATGACTCAAATCCTTTTACCCGCTATGTTATCTGTATTTTACATTGGTATCAGAGCTACTTATAGGGTATTTTCGTGCTTATTTTTATGCATTAAAATATGTATATAATTATTGATATATGTATACATGATATATGCATGAAAATTAATATTTTTTTGAACTTTCTTCGATCAACTTGAAATTCACATATGTTATAGTACATTTCATGTAGAACATATCTGCAAAGTTTCATGAAAATCCAACGGTTAGATTTCAAGAAAAATGGAGACCTATTTTGTATTCTCGAAACTTTATTTGCATGATGGTTTTACATGCTTTAATTCCAATCTACAAATCTTACATATTTAGAATCCTTGTTTTGAGACCTTCGAAACTATATATTATTTGTTAGATTTGGACTTACGGTTGATGAGAAACATCAAACCCTAAATTGGGTTCGTTTTGAGTTTTTGGTGGCTTAAGGAAAAAGATGAAGTGCAAAGTTCTGCACTTCCACTCTCATTAGAGAGAGAGTGTGTGTCTAATACACCTCATCATTTTTGTTTATTAAATGTCATTTTTGAGACCACCATTCACCTTGCTTGGTTTCTAGTTTTCCAAAACACTTTTCAGAAAATTCTAATTTCTTATTTTTCGTGTTTTTTTGTTTTTACTGAATTTTTTTAATATTTTAAGCAATTTTTTTAATTTTTAGACACACCTAACATAAATACACCTAAAAAATAAAAAAATTGTAAAAAAATCTTTTAAAAATTTACTAAATACCAAAAATACAAGAATTCAGTATATTTTTTGTATTTTTATGTATTTATTAATTTTTTAAAATATTTTTTTATAATTTTTTTACTTTTTAGATACATCTAAGTAAGGTGCATCTAAAAAAGTAAAAAAAAAATGTTTAAAATTTAAAAAATATTCACTAAAAACAAAAAAACACAAAAATCAAAAAAGTCAATTTTCAAAAAACTTAATCCAGAAAACTCAAACCAAACACAGTGATTATTTTTAATTTGGAAAATAGAGTCCGGCAATACCAAAATTGGACCAGAAAACACCCCAGAAGGCGGCGCATGAGCCGCATAAGCCAAATGACGCCGTCAGCGCCGGCCACACGCGCGCCACGTCATCACTAGCCCGCACG
Source organism: Camellia sinensis (assembly GCF_004153795.1). Taxonomy (NCBI): domain Eukaryota; kingdom Viridiplantae; phylum Streptophyta; class Magnoliopsida; order Ericales; family Theaceae; genus Camellia; species Camellia sinensis. Next base: position 789,713 of record NW_021027511.1, read on the forward strand.
TGCCAAGTGTGCTTCCCACGTGTGAACCGTCCACACTGTCCACGTGCGCACCATGTGCGCTGCACCGAGCCAAGCCGAGCCATGCCGTTTTTCGCTCCAGCTTGGCTGCTGGATGCTAAGGCTCTATTTATTTTCTTTAAAATCCAGAAAATGGCCATAAGTAATTCATTATAGTTTTGTTTTAAGTGTGGTTGATACTGTTGGACTTAGAATTAAATTTTTTATCTATTGTAAAATTTTCAAAATTTTATAAAAATAAAAAATATTTTTTCTGAGATAATAGTTCATTATTTCTGCTTTTAAATGCTTCTAGTGTCGCATGACTAAGTTTCTGGGGTTGAAATTTTTACTATAGACTACTGTAATGGTTTACTATTTACTGCTATGATTGTTGCATTTTCCCAGATTCTAAAATATTTATTTCTGATTTCCTATGTGTTTATTAATTATTTAAAATTCTAGAAAATACCAGAAAAATTTAGAAAAAATTCAAATGTGATATACTTTCTGTCATGGCATAATCTAAATATTAAATACAGCATATTGTTGTTTTTGCCTAGAGTTTGTAATATGTTGTGATTAGAGAAGTATGGTTAGTTTTATTTATTTATTTATTTATTTAAATTCCATTATTAAATGAAATATTGCATGAGCTGATTGTAAATTTATATTAAAATGCTATTGTATAGAATTAAACTAATTATCATGCTCTTTACATGTCATAAGTAGTGGGGGGTTGTTTTTTGTGCATGGAATTAAATTAAGTCTTGATAATTGTCACTAGAGGTGCAAGAGATGATTACGAGCATACCAAATTTTCGATTTTGAGACATGTGTAATATTATCATTATTTAATTTAGATTCTTTTGCTGCAAAATAATTTTGTGTTACTATCATTAATATTCCCTACGCATTTGTTCTTCCTTTACTCTGTATGTAGAAATGACAGCTAAGACAATGGTAGCAGACTTAACTAAGGGAGAGAAAATGGATGGCGATAACTATGACATATGGTGCCGTAAGATCCTATACTTTCTCAATGAACAAGAAGTTTTGAACACACTTGAACAAGTGATGGTTGAGCCTGAGCAGGGCAATACAGCTCAACATCGTCGTGATCTTGAAGTATATCAGACTTGGCGTAACAAAGATTGGTGTGCACACTTTACCATGTTAAGCAGCATGCACAACGATTTGATTAGTGAGTTTGAGCATTGTCCGACTGCATTTGAGATGTCGAAAGCTCTCAAGCAAAAGTTTGGTGTCACCTCTTTGGCAAAGCTACGTGGGTTGACTATGAAGTTTGACTCTTATTAGAAAAAGGCGCATCACTCTATGATGCAACATTTGAGGGTCATGTCAGCCATGATACATGAGTTTGCGGCCACTGGACACAATTTGACTCAAGAGCAACAAGTACAAGTTGTGATTTGCTCTTTGCCAAATTCTTTGGAGCAGATGAAGCAAAACATGATGCATAATGAAAGCGTGAAAACATTCGAGGACATATCGCGTCATTTGGAGCTAGAAGCTGAGTGCCTAGAGGCGGCTAAGTCTGATGGTTCTGCTATGGTGGTTGAGTCAAGCTCACGTAGGACTTCTCAGTTCAAGCGTGGAAAAGCAAAAGGTGCTCTTAAGAAGCAAGTAACAACTGTGCTAAAGCCTAATGGCGCTAGAAATTTCAAGCTTAGGGGCAAGAGAGGTGGCAAGAAAGTAAGGCTAAACTGACATGCTTTAACTATAACAAAGAAGGACACTTCGCTCGGGATTGCCCTGTGCAGAAGAAAGTACTCCATTACTTAATTTCTCGCATTCAATGCTTTGTTTCTAGTCAAGCATTAATTGTTCATTCTCCTCATTTTTGGGTTGTAGACTCAAGAGCAACAAACCATATCACGAAGAATAGAGTAGGTTTCGTTAAGTATCACCGAGTACCTGATGGGAGCGAAAAAGTTTACATGGGAAACAAGTCCAGTGTGGAGGTGCTTGGCATAGGCACATACAAGCTGGAAATGCGACGAGGGCGCACCTTGTATCTTCATGATATTCTTTATGCTCCGGATATTCGACGAAACTTAGTTTTAGTTATTAGCATAATGAGCCTTGGTTTTAGCTTTTGTTTTGAGAATAATGGTGTTAGCATTTATTTGGGAACAATTTTTTATGCTTTTGTTTATCTTTTAGGTGGTTTCTTAGTTTTGGATGTGGATGATTCTAGTTTTAATAAAAATGCCAATAGCTCTATTTCTTATATTGCATCTATTTGTGATAATGATTCTATGAGATGGCATGCTAGATTAGGCCACATAGGGTAAGACAAGATGACTAGATTGGCTAAAGAAAGCCTTTTAGGCCCACTCGCTAGAGTCACTTTGCCTATTTGTGCGCACTTTCTTACAAGAAAGGCAATAAGGAAACCATTTGAGAAAGCCGAAAGGCCATCAATCTCATTGCAGCTTATTCATTCTGATATATGTAGACCAATGAATGTGAGGGCAAGACATGAAGCCCCTTATTTTATCACATTTATAGATGACTGCACGCGTTTTGGCCATGTCTGTTTGATTTCTCACAAGTCAAAAGCATTGGATTGCATTAGATGGTATGTTAATGAGGTTGAGAATCAATTAGACAAGAGCATTAAGGCTCTAAGGACTGACCAGGGACGCGAGTATCTATCTGAGCAATTTAAAGTGCACTGTGAGGAAAAAGGAATTATCAGGCAATTGACAATTCCTGGGACTTCGCAACAAAATGGTGTAGCGGAGAAAAGGAATCGCACATTACTTGACATGGTTAGATCTATGACGGCGCAAAGTAATCTTCCCATTTCGTATTGGGGAGATGCTTTGTTGGCTATTGCCTACATCCGTACTATGTGCCCTCTAAATCAGTTCCTTCCACTCCATATGAGATGTGGACTGGCGAAAAGCCTAATATGGGCAATTTATGGCCTTGGGTGTCACGACCCAAACCCGGTACCCAAAGGCTCAGTGTCGTAACAAGATAAAAATAATGTAATTTGGATAATTCTGTAGTCACAGCGCAAACGGATAAATTAAACAAATTAAAATAAATAACTGAGTACCAACTGTTTATTTAAAAGGAACTAAAACACAGTTACTTGAACTTCATTGTACTACAAGAGTCTAATAATAAAAGATAGAAAACAAGATAACATAGCGATTCATGTTCCATCTTGATCCCGCTAAACTTCGTCACCTGAAAGGGATAACAGCTATAAGCACATAGCAGAGTGAGAAATATCATACTATAAGTGTCGGGGCACAAAATGGCCATGGATATTTATTTAAGCTAAAACATTAACATAAATTGAGTTGAGTTGAATACACAAATTAATTAAGTGCCAGAAACTGAAATAATCACTGTAATCACGGTACATCACTAAATGACAATCACTACACTGGTCAATAGATCCATAGCAAACACTGGACCACAAAGTGGTCAAACACTGGCCAATGGTTATTTAAGTCCCCCAAGGCATGGAACTCCCGTGGTGGTACTCACAAAACATATTTTCATATAAGGTCATAGCCAAATATTCTTTAAAAGTAAAACAAACATATCCATGGGTTTCACTTTTAAGCAAATAGGGTTTAGAAATAAAACCACGTAGCTGAAACTTTTATAAAACATAACTTTTATTAATATATTAATAAAACATAAATTATATAAAATAGATTTTGGTAAGTCAAAACATAAGTAAAATACTTTTTGGTAACTCAAGGTAGAATATAACTCACCTCTAGTACAAATTTATCCCTACTTCCTCGCACTTCTGAACCTCACTTGCCCCGTTACGCTCCTTACGTTCACTTTGTTTCTATGTTACACCAACGCACTTCACTTCCCTATTTATACTTAAACAAGGTGTGAAGCCCAAGCAATAGTTGTATACGTGGCGGCATCCTCAATCCCCCACTAATTTACCCCTTTTACTTTGACTCTTATCCTAATCCAGGGTCTTATCCCTTTTGTTTAACCCTTATCCTATACCAACGTCTTGAGACTTGAATTATGGGTTTAAAGGGTTACTATCTCTTTGGTAATTTGATGACTCCTAAAATTATATATGACTATAAGTTAGGTTCACGTCTAAAAACCTCACTACTCAACTATAAATCACCACTTACCACTTATTAAAATATTTAACGTGTAGTGTTTCACAACGTATTTCTTTAATAATCAATTTCCCAATTTATTATGCATTTATTTATTATTATTTGTTTAGTTATTATTCTTGTCATTACATATGTATATATATATGTTTATTATCATTTATTTATTCATTTATTTATTTATTAATTTATTTATTTTTGAATTCTATTTATTTTAAAACATTCGGGTGTCACATTGGGGTTCGGCAACTTACATACACAACGCTTCTCATAAGTTTGGGAAGTTGGGCCCTAGAGGAAAGAAATGTATCTTCATTCGCTATAGTGAGCATTCTAAGGGTTGTGTGTCATGACCCGAACCCACCTCTGTAGGTTAAGGTCATAACTAGCCAATAATCATAAGATTATCTACGGCCTCAGACGAAATCAAATGTATCTAGTAATAGTAAATGGGACAAAACAAAAACAGACTTAAAGAATTTTGTCTATTAAGCTGTGATTACATGGCATACCAAAACAATGTCATAATAACTCACACCATAACCATCCAGGATCATACAGATACATAACCAGCCAAACAAAAGGTCTATATACATAGGTAGTCCAATACCAAAGTAGTAAAAGGGGGTAGACAAAAGAACAAAAACAAAGTCTCGTGCGTGAGACGTTCGGACTGACTTCAAAAAAACTTGAATTTCTCTCACATCTTCACTGAGGCTGGGTTTGGACATCTCTTTGCCTACCTACATACATATAGATAAGAGTAAACGAAAGCCCAGCGAATAATACCAAGGTAAAGAGGTTATATGAATGAAATTCTCTAATAAGTAATATTCTCGTTGAACACATCAAATGGCCTTACGCCCATTTATACTCTTGTCAAATATGTCAAATGGCCTCATGCCCAAACATATCAAATGGCCTCTAGCCCATCATATCAAACGGCCTCGGGCCTAATTCATTGGTGTCAAACGGCCTCTGACCCAATTCACTCATGTCAAACGGCCTATGGCCCAATCATATCGAACGGTTTCTGGTCCATTAATGCACATTTCATATTTGCAATCATAATCATATTCGTAGTCAAACGGCCTTAGGCCTAATGCATTTGTATTCAAATGTATTAAACGGCCTCTGGCCCAATTCAAACATATCAAACGGCCTTGGGCCCAAATCATGTTCTTCACAGAGCCTTATACAAAAATTAGGCATATAGAATTCTCATTTATACTTCAAGTCAACAGATCCATGAAGCTTATATAGAAGTAGCATTTGAAAAGTGACATACTTGAAAATATCTTTACTAAGATATTATTCACAGTATTCCGCCGATAGATTTGCCCTTGCGCTTGACCCTACACATTTCATAACATATTGGGTCACAATCGATTCAATCAATTCTTAATTTGTTTATTTCTCTTAGGCCTCTTTCTTATCCCTTTAGTTCATTTACAATATTCAATGCATGCCTACAAGTGCTTAGAAATAAAAGAGAACAGAAAACGAAGCATAAAATAACTTTTTAAAATTTCTGAGACAGGGCTCTCCGCTTGAACACAGCTTTGGTTGCTCGAGCAGCCTACAAAACTCTGTAAAAGTACTGGTTACATATATTTTACGCTCGAGCGAGACTTCTGACGCTCAAGCGAGGAGCCTTGCAAAACAGGGTTCACTCAAGCACATACTTTGTCGCTCTAGCTACAAAACAAATCTCTACAAAACTTCTAGGAGCTTGGTTTTCACTCTCGAGCGACACTTTCCTCGCTCAAGCGGATAAGTTGAATTCTGGGTTTTCCAGCAAGCTGCTTGAAGTTCAAATCACGATTCCAAAGTTCCAATTCATGTATAAAACACTCAAATATGCAAGTACACTCCCAAAAACACATATTTGAAGATAACTCGCAACCATAGTTCAAAATTCCATGGGTTTAACAAATTTCAAACCATAAACTTTATATATACACAATTCATGTTCTGTATCTTGCATGGACAAGCTCCTAGGCTTGAAATTAAGCTTCAATATATGAAAATTCTTACATGCATGTGCCAAACAACCCTCAATACGACATGATCAACATGCTTCACATTCAAACATGCAAATTTATGGCTAATCCTCACATGCATGTACATATTAACTTCAAATTTATTATAATCAACTCAGGCCTCGTTTGGAAATAGACTAATTTAGTAACTTTTTTGCTATTTGGCTAAAATATGAGGTAAAAAAAACTAGTATGTTTGGGATGACTTTTTGACTTTTTACGAAAAGATATGCAAAAAGTAGAGAGAAAAGAGAATCTTTGACTTTTTGGTATGGATTGTTGGCTTTTTGGCTAATTTAGTAACTTTTTGGCTTTTTGGCTAAAATGGAGGGTTCCCAAACGAGGCCTCAATTCTTGTTCTTAATTATAAACTTAAACTCATGAGTTTGAGTTCAATTACTCATCTAGGAGCTCCAATCTTCCAAATTCTAGCTAGTTCTTGAGTTAACCTTCTCAAATTTAAAGCTTCTTGCTTAATTCCACAATTTTTTGCCTTCACTCTCTCTCTAGAACTGTCCCTCTCTCTCTCTAGAGTGTAATCTCAGCCAAGTAAAGAGAAATGAGCTCAAAAGATTGAGCATAAGTGTAAATAGGTCACTTATATATGTTTGACTAATCAATTTTGATTAAGGCTAATTAATTGAGCTTAAATTAATCAATTTAATCTAATTAATTCGGTCCAAATCAATTTTTAATTAAATTTCACCATAGACTCTAAAAATCATGCTAATCACAATGGTGCTGACAATTTCAGTTTTCCGTAACCTCTACGGTCTTCAAACTTCAAATTGTAACAGTAAGTTGGACAGATTTTCCGATGGTAAACAAATATAGTTTCAAAAGCATAAATAATCACCCAATTATCGCCGAAATCATATTAAGCATATAATCATAATCATAATCAAGGTTAATTAACATAACACAGAACAGGGTTATCACACTATGTGTTTATTGGGGAGCATCCGGATGGAAGTGTGACTGAAATTGAGTCACGTGACGTGCATTTCCTAAAGGAGGATTTCCCTAGCAGAGGTGAGATAACTAGAGATGTAGAGCTTTATGAGATGGAAGATCTACTTGATGGTACACCTAGTAGCCTAATAGAGAATGAGGAAATAATCCCTCAAGCTCCTAGGGACAGTGGGAGCAATTTACCTGCCTATGGATTAGATCCAATGGATGAGGATTCTCAAGACTCTCAACTGCGTAGAAGTAAACATGGAGCTATACCCCGTCGTCGTTTTGAGATTGAAGGGGAAGCATTCATGATTGATCCAAGTGATGAGATGGAGCCTAAGAACCTTAAAGAGGCTCTCTCATCCTTTGCTAGTAAAGAATAGAGTGCTGCAATGGATGAAGAAATAGAGTCTATGAAGAAAAATCATGTCTGGGACTTAGTTGATTTGCCGCCAGGGCGCAAGACTATTGGGAACAAATGGGTTCTCAAAATCAAGTGCAAGGTGAATGGTTCTATAAAAAGGTATAAGGCTCGCCTAGTAGCAAAAGGCTACACCTAATTAGAGGGTGTGGACTATAAGGAAACCTTTTCACCAGTTGTAAGGTTTGCCTCTATTCATCTAATTCTAGCCATAGTAGCTCAGTTGGACTTAGAGCTATATCAGATGGACGTTAAGATTGCACTTCTCAATGTAGAATTGGAAGAAGAGATCTATATGGATAGAAGGCTTTGTGGCAGTAGGTCAGGAGCGCAAAGTTTGCAAGCTTCAACAGTGGAATCTGAGATTTCATCGAGCCATTGTTTCTAATGGGTTTACGATGATCGATGAAGATCACTGTGTGTACGTCAAGCAATTTTTCTGATATTGTCATTATATGTGGATGACATCACTATAAGAAAACAGGGCCAATAACACAGAACTTTTTGCGATGGGGTAAGTGTCGTCGCAAAAAATGGTTTTTTGCGACGCAGTGTAGTTGTCGTTGCCAAAAAAGGTCTTTTGCGACAGCCTGTATCTGCCGTAAAAAAAATGACTTTTTGCGACGACACTGGCCTCCGACGCTAATGATTGTAAAAGAAAAATGCAAGAACATTTGCGACACCTGGTGTATCGTCGTAAAAAATATTATTTTGCAACGGTAAAAAGTTACCGTTGCAAATAGTGGACTATTTGTGACGGTAAATAACCCATCGCAAACAAATATTGGTAAAACGACGTCGTTTTGATTGGTAATATGTGGCATTTGTGACGGTTGAAATATGCCGTCGCAAAAAATAAAATTTTTGTGTCCCGCTCATTTGTATCTCATTCGCGGTCAAGTGTGCCCCAAAATCCTCAAAATCTGAAACCAAAATCCCTAAAATTCTGAAACCAAAATCCTCAAAATCCCTACTCGCATTCAGCATTACCGGAGTGAACGAGGGTGAACGACGGCCTTCGCCGGAGCGATGAGCAACAACGACTGTGAACGACGAGTGACAAGGGTGAACGACGGCCGTCGCCAGAGTGATGAGCAGCAGCGAGTTTCGTGCTCCAGATCTCACTTCACTCTCAACTCCCTTGATTTATATGTCTCGCTTGACTTGAATCTCGACATAAAATGCCCAAGTTGGAAGCTCGAAGGGACATCTCTCCAAGGGACAAAAGGTAAGAAAGAAAAAAATAGATCCATATACACTCCAATTTCTCTTCCCAAATTCCTAATTTACATGATCAATTTTTGATAAAATCCAGTAATTTTGTCACAGATTTAAGCCTTATCCAAAGCTCATGTGAATTGGGTTTCTGTTTTTTTTTTTTTTTTTTTTTAAAAAAAATTTGTCCCAATTTTGGTTTCCAATTTAGGGTTTCTTGACCACTTTGTCTGTTGCTGTTCTTGATAGATCATTTTACTCGTAGTGGAAAAGTGGTTTTGGGGTTAAAAGATTTGTGGGTTTTTTTGGGTACCAGTTTTACTGTTAACGTAAAGAAGATAATAAGACCTCTGGGTAAGGTCTGCACAAAAATAATAATAAAATAAAATATGGGTACGGGTTAGATCTGTTGAATCTTGTACGGGAAAGAAATAAACCTTCTCGTATAATCCTGTTAATCAAGTCTGCGCTCCTCCAAACGTCGTCGCTTTACTACCTGAAAACACAAACGTGAGCTAGCCGGCGGGTGTGTGCCGGAAACCCCTCCGATGCCTAAGTCAAGACTTTACTTGGCACAATCCTAGTAGGATTCCAACTCTCCCTATGAGAGTCCTCCTAGGAATCACACACCCTACTCACTACTAACCAAGTGAGATGGTTTTGCACAATCTTAGTAGGACTATACTCTCCTTAGTCCTCCTAGGATCACACACCCTACTCACTACCAACCAAGTGAGATGGTTTACACAATCCCAGTAGGACTCTAACTCTCCTTAACAGAGTCCTCCTAGGAGTCATACCCTTACTCACTACCAACCAAGTGAGATGGTTTACACAATCCCAATAGGACTCTAACTCTCCTTAGCAGAGTCCTACTAGGAGTCTCATCACTGCAAGCCAAGTGAGATGGCTGAACCTTTTACCTCGGTTATACATTCCTGCCCGAACTGCTGTGTGATCGAAAGCCGATCTAACGGATGCCACCCTGCCGAGCTATACACAGCTCGGCCCTCGCCATTGATGCTACTTCGTTTTAATAAGCTGTTGCAACCACACCGAGCTAAGTTACCTCGGTCACACGCTTAAGTAATGATGTAGATAGCACCTGGCCGAGTTATACCAAGACTGGCCGAGCTATACCAAGCCCGACATCCTTTCTCACCAATACCTCGGCTAACCATCAGGCCCACTTATTTCGGCTGACATCTTTACCTCGGCTAACATTGCGGTTAGCCAAGTTACTTCGGCTCTGTGATACTTTAAGCACTACTACCAGTCTTGACTTTGAGATGACGCCCTGCAGAGCTATCTTTTAGCTCGATCCTCTTTATACCGATACCTCGGTCCATAGTTCGGCCCAAACCCAAAATATGAGATATCTTCTTGCCCTAAGACTGAGCTACACCAGCCCTTATCTCGGCCCATTACACGGTCCAACTCCCAAAGAATACTCTTCCTAGCTCGGCCCAATTTTTTTACAAATTACCCTCTCAATTTCCCCTTAATTCCATCTGCGTAGCATGATTGGGATTATTTTTCCTCCAGCCGAGCTAAGAAGTTGTTCGGTTTTACAGCTTGTTCGGTCCCAAAAAGCCTTGTTAGTTGCTCAACATGTCCTTCTACTAATCTGGTACGACGTTATTCGCAGGATACGTGACGTGCCCCCAATATCCTTGTTCTCCTTGTTACCATCGTCATGCCAAAAATTTGAATAGCCCTGATTTTTTGCCTTTAACGTATATATCCTTCATGTTTGTATACTTCGAGTCATTCTCTCTGTGTCTCGCTGAACAGACTAACTCGGTTTATACAAACCTTGCCACCCTGTTTTGGCCGAGATAACCATCTTGGTCCAGGAATTCAAAAATTTGTTAGTCAAACCTGCCAACCTACTTTGGCCGAGGTAACCATCATCCCGGCAAAAGAGTTTCAAAAAATTTGTTGGTCATACCTGTCAACCTGCTTTGGCCGAGGTAACCATCATCCCGGCCAAAGAGTTCCAAAAATTTTGGTCATACCTGCCAACTTGCTTTGCCCGAGGTAACCATCATCCCGGCCAAAGAGTTCAAAAAATTTGTTGGTCATACTTGCCAACCTGCTTTGGCCGAGGTAACCATCATCCCGGCCAAATAGTTCAAAAATTTGTTGGTCATACCTGCCAACCTGTTTTGGCCGAGGTAACCATCATCCCGGCCAAAGAGTTCAAAAAAATTGGTGGTTAAACCTGCCAACTTCCTGCAGCCTAGATCCTCATCTCGGCTTAGGAGAGCTAAATGTTGGTTATTCCTGCCAACCTTCTTCAGCGCGGATCCTTATCTCGGCTTGAAGAAGTAAGTGCTGGTTTTTCCAGCCAATCACTCTTTAGCCGATACCCTCTCTCCAGCTAAAGAGTACCAAGTGTTGGTTTAATCCAGCCAACCACTCTTTAGCCGATATCCTTACTTCGGTTAAAGAGTACCAAGAGTTGGTTTAATCCAGCCAACCACTATTTAGCCGATGTCCTTACTTCGGCTAAAGAGTACCAAGAGTTGGTTTAATCCAGCCAACCTCTAGATTGGTTTTTCCCGCCAACCTAAAGTAACGTGTTTGGTTATTTCGACCAAACGTCATGCAGCCTGGATCCTTATCCTAGGCTTAGGAAGGGTGTTTGGTTTTTCCCGCCAACCTCTAAGTTGGTTATTCCGGCCAACCTAGAGTAAAGTGTTTGGTTATTCCGACCAAACGTCCTGTAGCCTGGATCCTTATCCTGGGCTTAGGAGGGGTGTTGGTTTTTCCAGCCAACCTCTAAGTTGGTTATTCCGGCCAACCTAGAGTAAAGTGTTTAGTTATTCCGACCAAACGTCCTACAGCCTGGATCCTTATCCTGGGCTCAGGAGGGCTAAATATTGGTTATTCCGGCCAACATAAAGCTAAGCGTTTGGTTATTCCTGCCAAACTTCTTGATTGCCCCCCAAGTCGGGCAAAGACTTGTTGCGCTTGGTTAGTCCTTCTTTCCAACCGTGCTAACTTTTGCCGAAGGTGTTCTGTCCGATATCACTATTTGCATTGAACTCTACCTTGGCATGCATCCCATCTTCCTTTACCAAGATGTGTTGGTGCACTCGCTCCATCAGGGCTTCTATAGTAAGAGGTTGCGTCATTGTTATTGAATCTCTCAATTTATGACCCACTAACAGACCTTGCTTGTACTGTGCAATAGCTAGGTTTGTAGGACAATCTGTTACTTGGTTGAAGGTCTCCCAATACCGATTGTCGTAAGACTTCAATGTTTCCCTCTCGCCTATGCTGATGGAGAGAAGCTGGTCAATCTCCACTGGCGTCTTGGTGTTTGTTCTGAATCTGGTTACAAATGCCTTCGTTAGTTGCGCCCATGAGGCTATACTGCCTTCTGGTAACCTTTCAAACCATGCTAAACCCATGTCGCCAAGGCTGGACGGAAACATGATACACATTAAGGGCTCATTTCGTCGATACACGGCCATAACCTGGCGAAAATGGTTTAAGTGTATGTAGGGGTCTGACTCCCCCTCATAAGTTATGAATTTAGGCTGATGGAAGCCTAAGGGTAATGGTGCGTCCTCAATTGTCGGGATGAACGGTGAGCTCTGCAACCTTGCTAATGCTTTGTCTATTGGTTCATAGGCAAGACGTGGTTCTGGAATTCCAACCTCGACACTCCCATGTGTTCTAGAAGCCAATCGTTGTAGTGCGGAGACTCTGCGGGGGTCACGAGCCTGAGTGTCTTCTCTCCTTTGAGCCCTTTCAGTCTTCTTTCTCTCAGGTCTAGATTAGCGTGTCCTGGAAGTCTTTGATTGTGTATCACCCGACCTGAGGCTTCTACTTTCAGTTTGTGATAGTGTGACTTGTCTGTCATGATCTTCTGAGTGGCAAGAGTGTGTGTTGCCTCTGCTCCCCTCTTTTGTTACTACCCCTTTGCTTTTTATCTCGCTCTTCATAAACTCTATGTCAGCCGCTATTCTTCTTATTACTTCGTTTTGCTCCCTTACGCGATCTTCGAGAACCTGATGATCCATCTTCCACCTCTGTCTATCAGGGCTTTGAGAGCGGTGTGGACTTGAGCCCTGTCTTCTTCTTGCTTCTCTCCGCGGATTCCTTCGCTGGGGATCTAATTCCGCCATGGGTGGGATAGAAGGTAAACCTTCACGCCTCCCACCCCCTTCCGGAGTTTGCCCATCTATAGCAGATTCAGTTGCTTAGCATGTCCTTCCACTAATCTGGTACGACGTTATTCCCAGGATACATGGCGTGCCCCCAATATCCTTGTTCTCCTTGTTACCATCGTCATGCCAAAAATTTGAATAGCCCTGATTTTTTGCCTTTAACGTATATATCCTTCG
>NW_021027511.1:802869-839801 GCF_004153795.1 Camellia sinensis
TATATTAATAAAAACATAAATTATATAAAAATAGATTTGGATTAAGTCAAAAAACATAAGTAAAATACTTTTTGTAAACTCAAGGGTAGATATAACTCCACCATCTAGTACAATTTTATCCCTACTCCTCGCACTCTGAACCTCACTTGCCCGTACGCTCCTTACGTTCACTTCTGTTTCTATGTACCACCAAACGCACTTCACTTCCCTATTTATACTTAAACAAGTTGAAGCCCAAAGCAATAGTTGTATACGGTGGCGGCCATCCCTCAATCCCCCACTAATTTACCCCTTTTTACTTTGACTCTTTATCCTAATCCAGGGTCTTATCCCTTTTGTGTTAACCCTTATCCTATACCAATGTCTTGAGACTTGATTATGGGTTTTAAAGGCTTTTACTATCTCTTTGGTAAATTGATGACTCCTAAAATTATATATGACTATAAGTTAGGTTTCACGTCTAAAAAACCTCACTACTCAACTATAAATCACCACTTACCACTTATTAAAATATTAACGTTGTTTAGTGTTTCACAACGTATTTCTTAATAATCAATTTCCCAATTATTATGCATTTATTATTATTATTGTTTTAGTTATTATTCTTGTCATTACATATGTATATATATATGTTTATTATCATTTATTTATTCATTATTATTTATTAATTTATTTATTTTTGATTCTATTTATTTTTAAAAAACATTCGGGTGCACATTGGGTTCCGGCAACTTTACATTACACAACGCTTTCTCATCAGTTTGGGGAAGTGGGCCCTAGAGGAAAGAAATGTATCTTCATTCGTATAGTTGAGCATTCTAAGGGTTGTGTGTCATGACCCGAACCCACTCTGTAGGTTAAGGTCATAAACTAGGCCAATAATCATAAAGATTATCTACGGCCTCAGACGCAAATCAAATGTATCTAGTAATAGTAAATGGGGGACAAAACAAAAACAGACTTAAAGAATTTTTGTCTATTAAGCTGTGATTACATGGCATACCAAAACAAAATGTTTCATAATAACTCACACCATAACCATTCCAGGATCATACAGATTACATAACCATTGCCAAAAACAAAGGTCTAAAATACATAAGTAGTCCAATACCAAAGTAGTAAAAGGGGGTAGACCAAAAGAACAAAAGACAAAGTACTCGTGCGTGAGACGGATTCGGAGAACTGACTTCTAAAAAACCTATGAATTATTCTACTCACATCCTTCACATGAGTGCTTCGGGGGGGGCGGCCTTTGCGCATCTCGTTTGCCCGTAGCCTACGATCCACCATTATCACGATAAGAGTAAAACCCGACAAGCCACACGCGAATAATACCAAGGTAAAAGAGCTTCACTATGAATGAAATTCTCTAATAAGTAATATTTCTCGTTGAACACATCAAATGCCTTACGGGCCCATTTATACTCTTGATCAAATATGTCAAAGGGGCCTCATCCAAACATATCCAACAGGGGCCTCTTAGCTCATCATATCAAAACGGCCTTCGGGCTCTAATTCCATTGGTGTCAACAAACGGCCTCTGACCCAATTACTCATGTCAAACGGCCTGATGGCCAATCATATCGAACGGTTTCTGGTCCATTAATTGCACATTTCATATTTGAATCATAATCTTTCGAGTCAAACGGCCTTAGGCCTAATGCATTTGTATTTACAAATGTATTAAAACGGCCTCTGGCCCAATTCAAAACATATCAAACGGCCTTGGGGCCCAAAATATGTTTCCAAATTTCTTGAAGCCCAAGCGTATGAGCCTTAATACAAAATTAGGCACTATAGAATTCTCATTTACTACTTCAACAGTCAACAATCCATGAGAACTTATATAGAAGGTAGCCATTTGAAAAGTGACATACTTGAAAATATCTTTACTAAGATTTATTCACAGTATTCCGCCGATAGATTTGCCTTGCCTGACCTGTACACATTTCATAAAAAACATAATTGGGATCAAACAATCGATTCAATCAATTTCTTTAATTTTGTTTATTTTCTCTTTAGCCTGCTTTCTATCCCTTTAGTTTCATTTACAATATTAATGCATGCCACAAGCTTTAGAAAAATAAAAGAGACAGAAAACGAAGCATAAATAACTTTTTAAAATTTTCTGAGACAGGGCTCTCCGCTTGAACACAGCTTTTGGTTGCTCGGACGCAGCCTACAAAACTCTTGTAAAAGTACTGGGTTACATATATTTTAACGCTCGAGCGAGGACTTCTGACGCTTCAAGCGAAGGAGCCTTGCAAAACAGGGTTCACTCAGCACATACTTTGTCCGCTTTAGCCTACATAAACAAACCTTTACAAAAACTTCTAGGAGCTTGTTTTCACTTCTCATGAGCGACACTTTCCTCGCTCAAGCGGATAAGTTGAATTCTGGGTTTTCCAGCAAGCTGCTTGAAGTTCAAAATCACATTCCAAAGTCCAATTCATGTATAAAACACTCAAATATGCAAGTACACTCCCAAAACACATATTTGAAGATAACTCGCAACCATAGTTCAAAATTCCATGGGTTTAACAAATTTCAAACCATTAAACTTTATATATACACAATTCATGTTCTGTACTTGCATGGACAAGCCCTAGGCTTGAAATTAAGCTTCAATATATGAAAATTCTTACATGCATGTGCCAAACAACCCTCAATACGACATGATCAACATGCTTCACATTCAAACATGCAAATTTATGGCTAATCCTCACATGCATGTACATATTAACTTCAAATTTATTATAATCAACTCAGGCCCTCGTTTGGAATAGCTATTTAGTAACTTTTTTGCTATTTGGCTAAAATATGAGGTAAAAAAAACTAGTATGTTTGGGAATGACTTTTTGACTTTTTACGAAAAGATATGCAAAAAGTAGAAGAAAAGAGAATCTTTGACTTTTTGGTATGGATTGTTGGCTTTTGGCTTAATTTAGTAACTTTTTGGCTTTTGCTAAAAATGGAGGGTTCCCAAACGAGGCCTCAATTCTTGTTCTTAATTATAAACTTAAACTCATGAGTTTGAGTTCAATTACTCATCTAGGAGCTCCAATCTTCCAAATTCAGCTAGTTCTTGAGTTAACCTTCTCAAATTTAAAGCTTCTTGCTTAATTCCACAATTTTTGCCTTCACTCTCTCTCTCTAGAACTGTCCCTCTCTCTCTCTAGAGTGTAATCTCAAGCCAAGTAAAGAGAAATGAGCTCAAAAGATTGAGCATAAGTGTAAATAGGTCACTTATATATGTTTGACTAATCAATTTTTGATTTAATGCTAATTAAATTGAGCTTAAATTAATCAATTTAATCTAATTAATTCGGTCCAAATCAATTTTTAATTAAATTTCACCATAGACTCTAAAAATCATGCTAATCACAATGTGCTGACAATTTCAGTTTTCCGTAACCTCTACGGTCTTGTCGAAACTTCAAATTGTAACAGTAAGTTGGACAGATTTCCGATGGTAAACAATATAGTTCAAAAGCATAAATAATCACCCAATTATCGCCGGAAATCATATTAAGCATATAATCATAATCATAAATCAAGGTTAATTAACATAACACAGAACAGGGTTATCACACTATGTGTTTATGGGGAGCCATCCGGATGAAGTGTGACTGAAATTGAGTCACGTGACGTGCATTTCCTAAAGGAGGATTTCCCAGCAGAGGTGAGATAACTAGAGATGTAGAGCTTTATGAGATGGAAGATCTACTTGATGGTACACCTAGTAGCCTAATAGAGAATGAGGAAATAATCCCTCAAGCTCCTAGGGACAGTGGGAGCAATTTACCTGCCTATGGATTAGATCCAATGGATGAGGATTCTCAAGACTCTCAAACTGCGTAGAAGTAAACATGGAGCTATACCCCGTCGTCGTTTTGAGATTGAAGGGGAAAGCATTCATGATTGATCCAATGATTGAGATGGAGCCTAAGAACTTAAAGAGGCTCTCTCATCCTTTGCTAGTAAAGAATAAGAGTGCTGCAAATGGATGAAGAAATAGAGTCTATGAAGAAAAAATCATGTCTGGGACTTAGTTGATTTGCCGCCAGGGCGCAAGACTATTGGGAACAAATGGGTTCTCAAAATCAAGTGCAAGGTGAATGGTTCTATAAAAAGGTATAAGGCTCGCCTAGTAGCAAAAAGGCTACACCTAATTAGAGGGTGTGGACTATAAGGAAACCTTTTCACCAAGTTGTAAGGTTTGCCCTATTCATCTAATTCTAGCCATAAGTAGCTCAGGTTGAACTTAGAGCTATATCAGATGGACGTTAAGATTTGCACTTCTCAATGTAGAATTGGAAGAAGAGATCTATATGGATAGAGAGGCTTTTGGCAGTAGGTCAGGAGCGCAAAGTTTGCAAGCTTCAAACAGTGGAATCTGAGATTTCATCGAGCCATTTTTCTAATGGGTTTACGATGATCGATGAAGATCACTGTGTGACGTCAAGCAATTTTTTCTGATATTGTCATTATATGTGGATGACATCACTAAAGAAAAAACAGGGCAATAACCACAGGAACATTTGTTGCGATGGGGTAAGTGTCGTCGCAAAAAAATGGTTTTTTGCGACGCCAGTGTAGTTGTCGTTGCCAAAAAAAGGTTCTTTTTGCCGACAGCCTGTTACTGCCGTAAAAAAAAATGACTTTTTGCGACGACCACTGGCCTCCGACGCTAATGATTGTAAAAGAAAAATGCAAGAAACATTTGCGACACCTGGTGTATCGTCGTAAAAAATATTATTTGCAACGGTAAAAAAGTTACCGTTGCAAAATAGTGGACTATTTGTGACGGTAAATAACCCATCGGCAAACAAATATTGGTAAAACGACGTCGTTTTGATTGGTAATATGTGGCATTTTGTGACGGTTGAAATATGCCGTCGCAAAAAATAAATTTTTGTGTCCCGCTCATTTGTATCTCATTCGCGGTCAAGTGTGCCCCAAAATCCTCAAAATCTGAAACCAAATCCCTAAAATTCTGAAAACCAAAATCCTCAAAATCCCTACTCGCATTCAGCATTACCGGAGTGAACGAGGGTGAACGACGGCCTTCGCCGGAGCGAGAGCGAACAACGACTGTGAACGACGAGTGACAAGGTGAACGACGGCCGTCGCCAGAGTGACGACAGCAGGCAGCGAGTTTTCGTGCTTCCAGATCTCACTTCACTCTCAACTCCCTTGATTTATTGTCTCGCTTGACTTGAATCTCGACATTAAAATGCCCAAGTTGGAAGCTCGAAGGGACATCTCTCCAAGGGACAAAAGGTAAGAAAGAAAAAAATAGATCCATATACACTCCAATTTCTCTCCCAAATTCCTAATTTACATGATCAATTTTTGATAAAATCCAGTAATTTTGTCACAGATTTAAGCCTTATCCAAAGCTCATGTGAATTGGGTTTCTGTTTTTTTTTTTTTTTTTAAAAAAAATTTGTCCCAATTTTGGTTTCCAATTAGGGTTTCTTGACCACTTTGTCTGTTGCTGTTCTTGATTAGATCATTTTACTCGTAGTGGAAAAGTGGTTTTGGGTTAAAAAGATTGTGGGTTTTTTTTGGGTACCAGTTTTACTGTTAAGCTAAAGAAGATAATAAGACATCTGGGTAAGGTCTGCACAAAAATAATAATAAAAATAAAATATGGGTAACGGGTTAGATCTGTTGAATCTTGTACGGGAAAGAAATAAAACCTTCTCGTATAATCCTGTTAATCAAGTCTGCGCTCCTCAAACGTCGTCGCTTTACTACCTGAAAACACAAACGTGAGCTAGCCGGCGCGGTGTGTGCCGGAAACCCCTCCGATGCCTAAGTCAGCAACTAGACAATAGACAATATTACTCTGTGTATTCTAGAGTAAGAATTGGGATACCTGTACATAGGTCTGATCATGGGCTTTTATAGGACTTTACTTGGCACAATCTAGAAGGATTCCAACTCTCCCTTATGAGAGTCCTCCTAGGAATCACACACCCTACTCACTAACCAACCAAGTGAGATGGTTTACACAAATCCCAGTAGGACTCAACTCTCCTTACAGAGTCCTCCTAGGAGTATACTCTTACTCACTACCAACCGAAGTGAGATGGTTTAACACAATCCCAATAGGACTCTAACTCTCCTTAGCAGAGTTCCTACTAGGAGTCTCATCACTGCAAGCCAAGTGAGAGCTGAACCTTTTACCTCGGTTATACATTCCTGCCCGAACTGCTGTGTGATCGAAAGCCGATTCTAACGGATGCCACCTGCCGAGCTATACACAGCTCGGCCCTCGCCATTTGATGCTACTTCGTTTTAATTAAGCTGTTGCAACCACACCGAGCTAAGTACCTCGGTCACACGCTTAAGTAATGAGTGTAGATAGCACCTGGCCGAGTTATAACCAAGACCGGCCGGAGCTATACCAAGCCCGACATCCTTTCTCACCAATACCTCGGCTAACCACTAGGCCCACTTTATTTCGGCTGACATCTTTAACTCGGCTAACAATTGCGGTTAGCCAAGTACTTCGGCTCTGTGATACTTTAAGCACTACTACCAGTCTTAACTTTGAGATGACCACCCTGCAGAGCTATCTTTTAGCTCGATCCTCTTTATACCGATACCTCGGTCCATAGTTCGGCCCAAACCCAAAATATGAGATATCTTCTTGCCCTAAGACTGAGCTACACCAGCCCTTATCTCGGCCCATTACGCGGTCCAACTCCCAAAGAATACTCTTCCTAGCTCGGCCCAATTTGTTTACAATTTACCCTCTCAATTCCCTTAATTCCATCTGCGTAGCATGATTGGGATTATTTTTCCTCCAGCCGAGCTAAGAAGTTGTTCGGTTTTACAGCTTGTTCGTCCCAAAAAAAGCCTTGTTAGTTGCTCAGCATTCTCTTCTACTAATCTGGTACGACGTTTATTCGCAGGATACGTGACGTGCCCCCAATATCCTTGTTCTCCTTGTTACCATCGTCATGCCAAAAATTTGAATAGCCCTGATTTTTTGCCTTTAACGTATATATCCTTCATGTTTGTATACTTCGAGTCATTCTCTCTGTGTCTCGCTGAACAAGACTAACTCCGGTTTATACAAACCTTGCCACCCTGTTTTGGCCGAGATAACCATCTTGGTCCAGGAATTCAAAAATTTGTTAGTCAAACCTGCCAACCTACTTTGGCCGAGGTAACCATCATCCCGGCAAAAGAGTTTCAAAAAATTTGTTGGTCATACCTGTCAACCTGCTTTGGCCGAGGTAACCATCATCCCGGCCAAAGAGTTCCAAAAATTTTGGTCATACCTGCCAACTTGCTTTGCCGAGGTAACCATCATCCCGGCCAAAGAGTTTCAAAAAATTTGTTGGTCATACTTGCCAACCTGCTTTGGCCGAGGTAACCATCATCCCGGCCAAATAGTTCAAAAATTTGTTGGTCATACCTGCCAACCTGTTTTGGCCGAGGTAACCATCATCTGGCCCCAAAGAGTTCAAAAAAAATTGGTGGTTTAAACCTGCCAACTTCCTGCAGCCTAGATCCTCATCTCGGCTTAGGAGAGCTAAATGTTGGTTATTCCTGCCAACCTTCTTCAGCGCGGATCCTTATCTCGGCTTGAAGAAGTAAGTGCTGGTTTTTCCAGCCAATCACTCTTTAGCCGATACCCTCTCTCCAGCTAAAGAGTACCAAGTGTTGTTTAATCCAGCCAACCCACTCTTTAGCCGATATCCTTACTTCGGTTAAAGAGTACCAAGAGTTGGTTTAATCCAGCCAACCACTATTTAGCCGATGTCCTTACTTCGGCTAAAGAGTACCAAGAGTTGGTTTAATCCAGCCAACCTCTAGATTGGGTTTTTCCCGCCAACCTAAAGTAACGTGTTTGGTTATTTCGACCAAACGTCATGCAGCCTGGATCCTTATCCTAGGCTTAGGAAGGGTGTTTGGTTTTTCCCGCCAACCTCTAAGTTGGTTATTCCGGCCAACCTAGAGTAAAGTGTTTGGTTATTCCGACCAAACGTCCTGTAGCCTGGATCCTTATCCTGGGCTTAGGAAGGGTGTTGGTTTTTTCCAGCCAACCTCTAAGTTGGTTATTCCGGCCAACTAGAGTAAAGTGTTTGGTTATTCCGACCAAACGTCCTGCAGCCTGGATCCTTATCCTGGGCTTAGGAGGGGTGTTGGTTTTTCCAGCCAACCTCTAAGTTGTTATTCGGCCAACCTAGAGTATAAGTGTTTAGTTATTCCGACCAAACGTCCTTCAGCCTGGATCCTTATCCTGGGCTTAGGAGGGCTAAATATTGGTTATTCCGGCCAACATAAAGCTAAGCGTTTGGTTATTCCTGCCAAACTTCTTGATTGCCCCCCAAGTCGGGCAAAGACTTGTTGCGCTTGGTTAGTCCTTCTTTCCAACCGTGCTAACTTTTGCCGAAGGTGTTCTGTCGATATATCATATTTGCATTGAACTCTACCTTGGCATGCATCCCATCTTCCTTTACCAAGATGTGTTGGTGCACTCGCTCCATCAGGGCTTCTATAGTAAGAGGTTGCGTCATTGTTATTGAATCTCTCAATTTATGACCCACTAACAGACCTTGCTTGTACTGTGCAATAGCTAGGTTTGTAGGACAATCTGTTACTTGGTTGAAGGTCTCCCAATACGATTGTCGTAAGACTTCAATGTTTCCCTCTCGCCTATGCTGATGGAGAGAAGCTGGTCAATCTCCACTGGCGCTTGGTGTTTGTTCTGAATCTGGTTACAAATGCCTTCGTTAGTTGCGCCCATGAGGCTATACTCTTCTGGTAACCTTTCAAACCATGCTAAACCCATGTCGCCAAGGCTGGACGGGAAACATTGATACACATTAAGGGCTCATTTCGTCGATACACGCGCATAACCTGGCGAAAATGGTTTAAGTGTATGTAGGGGTCTGACTCCCCCTCATAAGTTATGAATTTAGGCTGATGGAAGCCTAAGGGTAATGGTGCGTCCTCAATTGTCGGGATGAACGGTGAGCTCTGCAACCTTGCTAATGCTTTGTCTATTGGTTCATAGGCAAGACGTGGTTCTGGAATTCCAACCTCGACACTCCCATGTGTTCTAGAAAGCCAATCGTTGTAGTGCGGAGACTCTGCGGGGGTCACGAGCCTGAGTGTCTTCTCTCCTTTGAGCCCTTTCAGTCTTCTTTCTCTCAGGTCTAGATTAGCGTGTCCTGGAAGTCTTTGATTGTGTATCACCCGACCTGAGGCTTCTACTTTCAGTTTGTGATAGTGTGACTTGTCTGTCATGATCTTCTGAGTGGCAAGAGTGTATGTTGCCTCTGCTCCTCTTTTTTGTTGCCACCCTTTGCTTTTTATCTCGCTCTTCATAAACTCTATGTCAGCCGCTATTCTTCTTATTACTTCGCCTTGCTCCCTTACGCGATCTTCGAGAACCTGATGATCCATCTTCCGCCTCTGTCTATCAGGGCTCTGAGAGCGGTGTGGACTTGAGCCCTGTCTTCTTCTTGCTTCTCTCCGCGGATTCCTTCGCTGGGGATCTAATTCCGCCATGGGTGGGATAGAAGGTAAACCTTCACCCTCCCACCCCCTTCCGGAGTTTGCCCATCTATAGCAGATTGCGGCAAGTCTTCATTGTGCGCCATTGCTTTCAACTAGAGAGGAAAACTTGATCAAGAGGTTTTGCTCTTTTGGAATTTCCCACAGACGGCGCCAATTGTACGGGAAAGAAATAAACCTTCTCGTATAATCCTGTTGATCAAGTCTGCGCTCCTCCAAACGTCGTCACTTTACTACCTGAAAACACAAACGTGAGCTAGCTGGCGAGTGTGTGCCGGAAACCCCTCCGATGCCTAAGTCAGAAACTAGACAATAGACAATATACTCTGTGTATTCTAGAGTAAGAATTGGGATACCTGTGCATAGGTCTGATCATGGACTTTTATAGACTTTACTTGGCACAATCCTAGAAGGATTCCAACTCTCCCTATGAGAATCCTCCTAGGAATCACACATCCTACTCACTACCAACCAAGTGAGATGGTTTACATAATCCCAGTAGGACTCTAACTCTCCTTAGCAGAGTCCTCCTAGGAGTCACACTCTTACTCACTACCAACCAAGTGAGATGGTTTACACAATCCCAGTAGGACTCTAACTCTCCTTAGCAGAGTCCTACTAGGAGTCTCATCACTGCAAGCCAAGTGAGATGGCTGAACCTTTTACCTCGGTTATACATTCCTACCCGAACTGCTGTGTGATCGAAAGCCGATCTAACGGATGCCACCCTGCCGAGCTATACACAGCTCGGCCCTCGCCATTGATGCTACCCCTTTTAATAAGCTGCTGCAACCACACCGAGCTAAGTTACCTCGGTCACACGCTTAAGTAATGATGTAGATGGCGCCTGGCCGAGTTATACCAAGACCGGCCGAGCTATACCAAGCCCGACATCCTTTCTCACCAATACCTCGGCTAACCACCAGGCCCACTTATTTCGGCTGACATCTTTACCTCGGCTAACATTGCGGTTAGCCAAGTTACTTCGGCTCTGTGATACTTTAAGCACTACTACCAGTCTTGACTTTGAGATGACGCCCTGCAGAGCTATCTTTTAGCTCGATCCTCTTTATACCGATACCTCGGTCCATAGTTCGGCCCAAACCCAAAATATGAGATATCTTCTTGCCCTAAGACCGAGCTACACCAGCCCTTATCTCGGCCCATTACGCGGTCCAACTCCCAAAGAATACTCTTCCTAGCTCGGCCCAATTTGTTTACAAATTACCCTCTCAAATCTGATTCTCAAACTTTGTAATTTGTTAAATCAATTGTTGTGAGTTACAGATCTGGGATTTCTTGGTTTTTATGTTCTGGATTTACTAAATTTTGTTGTTTTCTTCAACATCAGGATGTGGTGAATGGAGTTTTGAGCTGCTTTAGGTCAATAGACAGCTCAGATTCTTGGATCAAGATTATGTAAGTCTTTTTTTTCTTGGATCAATTCTGGTTGTATTCTTTTTTCACACACACACACATAGAGAGTAAGATTATAATAAACTTGTTATCTAAGAGACTTCAGGCTGGAGAAGCTAAAGGTGAATCAGGATTCATTCTGGATGGTTTTCCTCGAACAATATGACAAGCGGTGAGCACATTTTTTGTTAGAAATGATTTGTTTTCAAACTTTATTTCTTTTGAAGGATGATTTTTAACCCTTAAGAAAGTGTGAAATGCTAGATACTAAGCTCCAGAAAACAGAAAAAGTCCTGTTTCCACGGGAGAGTTATTTTTTAGTTGGAAAATATTGTGTTTACTGGCCATGTAATGTTGTAATTTGCAAGTTTCATTCGGAACTCCTTGAAACAACACAAATTAGTTATTTGAAAGTTTAGATCTATTTGAAAATATAGCTCAAAGACCTAAAAAAAAATAACAAAACACATCAGGAAAGTTCACTAATGGCCTTTGGTGGGCAGTTGGAAACTGTTCACCTTGTTGTAAGAAAGTGTGGATTGTGGATCAACAACGATGGCCATTAAATTCAATAAACACCAGCAATGTTGCAAATATGTGGTTTCGGAATACATTGTTTACTTGAATGGTTTCTAACTATAGTGCATAAAAAATTTAATTTTCAATGGCCTTTATTTTAGGAGATGTGAAGAGTTAATAAGTTTTAGGCATGCTATATATGGGGCCACCAGCCGGCCAGGGTTGCATGAAATAGAAGATAGTAAATGCCCTTTATTTTTTCAATTTGATCAAATATACAGCTGTAATAGATTTGTCTGGGGACAATAAATTTTTTAGCTGACCCCAATTAAGACCAGGTGAGTGAGTTTGAGGTTCCCTTCATGTTGTACATTTATGTGTTAGGGTTTTATCTCTGACAAGTTTTTAAGCCCATCATTTAGTTGCTTATTTATTATGTCCTGCCATGGTGTTTTATTGAACTTAATACGTGGGGTTATTCTCTCAAGTGCTCTAACACTCCAAATTTAACATGGTGTACATCTGTCTATAGTTGTCTTTGATCACACCAAAAGTAGTTTAGACTGTATTTTTCCAGTACTTGTCATTTTTGTTCAGCCTTGAAAAAAGCAAGAAAGTTTTCAGTTAGGTATTGAATAATGATGAGGTGGATGAGATTAAGTGGTTGTAACATCTGTATTTTTTTATCATCTAATAAAAAAATCAGAGTGCTATTAAAAATATATTTATACAACAATCACAAACCAAGAGAGAAGATTGAAGAAAAAAAAAATGAATATTTGGCTGTTAACAGCCTCAAAATGGTAGAAACTATATGAGAGAATAAGAAAAATAAGAGCCCTGTGCTTTTCGTAATTTGGGGGATGTACCAAAGAGGAAAAGTTTATGGTTGCTAAGAAACCATAATAGAAAAGTTTATTTTTTCTGTTGCATCAGCTTCTAACTCTATACCCTAAGAAGGTCCTCTTTCTTTCATTTCCAATGGCAGCACTGCAAAGATAAAGATTTTTTGTAATTACTTTTTGAACATTGTTTTGAGATTGATAAAGTGCACTGCAACTATGTTAGGGCTAGTGGACTAATCACACATTATTTTCTCTCTCTCTCTCTAATATTTTCTTTTTTCTTTTCTGATTCTTAGGTATATCCTGTTTCATCTGTTTTTTCAGGAAATCTTGGATGAGGTGACAGATATTGACTTGGTGGTTAATCTAAAGCTCCCAGAAAGTGTACTGATTGAGAAATGCCTTGGGCGAAGGATTTGCAGTTAGTGCGGGAAAAATTTCAATGTAGCGTCCATTAATGTCAAAGGTGAGAATGGGAGTCCTGGAATTAGCATGGCTCCACTTCCTTCTCCCGCACAATGTGTTTCAAAGCTCATCACCCAGTCTGATGATACTGAAGTTGTAGTAAAGGAACGACTCCGCATTTACAATGAAAAGGTAGTGCTTCATTCTCCCAAAATGTTCTTCACAAATGACACTAATATTGTCACAGTTTTCCTGTTGTTGGAAAAGTAAACATCCATTTATGTCTTTGTTGCTAGAAAAATGTGAAGACACCTAACATTTTTGCAGGTGTGATTTTTCTTGTGTTAGTTTGAAGTTATGCTTCGGTAGAAATAAGAACCATAATAGTTGATTTGATGCAAGGATTTCTAATGGCTGCAAAGTGGGGCTTCTCACTTGTACTAAACTTATTCCTGTTTTCCATTTTCGTTTATGGCTCATAAAAGTTCAATTATATTAAAGGTCTCTGTGATGGGGATTTATTACATGCTGCTCAAAAAAGTTCAATTATATTAAAATTCAATATGTTCCAGGTGTTGACGCCCCAAAATCACCAAATGACGTCAGTTTGGCACGAAACTTGGCACACACGACTGCCTAGGCACGAGAGACTTGTGGGAGAAGACGGGGCTCGAATCGTGTTCTGGTTTGGGAGTTAGAGCCCGATTTCGGTCTAGGCAAACTAGCTCATTAAGAAATGTGAATTGGAGGTGTTGACGTCCCAAAATCTTCAAATAGCGTCATTTTAGCATGAAACTTGGTACACACGACCGCCTAGACACGAGAGACTTGTGGGAGAAGACGGGACTCCAATCGGGTTCCCGGTTTGGGAGTTAGAGCCGGATTTCGGTTTAAACAAACTAGTTCTTTAAGAAATTTGAATTGGAGGTGTTGATGCCCCAAAATCATCAAACAGCTTCGGTTTAGCACGAAACTTGGTACACACGACCGCCTAGGCACGAGAGACTTGTGGGAGAAGACGGGAGTCCAATCGGGTTCCCGGTTTGGAAGTTAGTGCCGGAATTCGGTCTAAGCAAACTAATTCCTTAAGAAATTTGAGTTGGAGGTGTTGACACCCCAAAATCACCAAACGGCGTCAGTTTAGCACGAAACTTGGCACACACGACCGCCTAGGCACAAGAGACTTGTGGGAGAAGACGGGGTTCGAATCGGGTTCCCGGTTTGGAAGTTAGAGCCGGATTTCGGTCTAGGCAAACTAGTTCCTTAAGAAATTTGAATTGGAGGTGTTGACGCCCCAAAATCACCAAACGGCTTCTCTCACATCTACTAAAATGTTTTCTGGTACTTGTTATTTGGAAAATTTTATGTCCTGTTCTGGCTCGTTGATATAATTTGTGCTTTGATGATGCATATTATTGCTCCACTACATGTAATAAAGAATTTTTGGTTTTGGACATTGAGTAGTGTGTTACCAGATTATCTACTCTCTTACTGTCATTCTTTTCTTTCTTTGTGTTTTGTCGCTTTATGTTTAGTCTTCTTTAGGTGAATCATAAATCCATAAAGATATTTTCTAAAACAAGTTGTACAATCTAATTATCTCAATGAGTTTAAATATTTCATTGCTCTATTCCTGTTTTGCATCTGCCTGCCATTCCCATCTCAAGCTAAAGGCAAGGACACAGATAACATATTAATGAATGAAAGCAAACATGCAAAGCATGCCAAGAAACTTCATATTCAAGATATATTTCTTATTCATAGGTTTAGGCAAAGCATTTGGTCTTTACTAGACTCAAAGATCAACTCTAGTTCTTGAATTTTGTTGATGGTTTCTGACTCTGTCATTATTTATCTGGTTATGGCAATCTTTGCTTTTGTTTCTCCTTGGCAATAAAATCTCATTTATTTGAATTATTTTTTGTGTGTTTTTATTAGGTATTGCTCTTTAAAAGAAGCAGCCTCAGCAGCTTATGCACAAGTTTGTGCACCATACCATACATGGGCAGTCAGGACAGCAGTTTATGCTGGAATGTGTGCTCTCCCAACGAGGGAACAACTGCTGCTGAAGCTAAATGAAAATGGTGAGTTTGTGATCCCTTTATAGGCAGAAGTGATGTGGTTGTGTGTCATAATTTGACGTGGACCATTGTTAAAGTTTTGAATTAAGTTCCACAAATTAGGCCCTTTACTAGTACCGGAGCCGAAGTAAATGAGCACACCAAACCATGTTGACAGTATTAAGAATCATTGATAGTGTGCCACAGTAAATAATATGAATACTGTGTGTGGAAATTATTGACTAATGGGTCTATAGTTATTACTTTTAAATACTTCAGGAAGTTAAGATGGATGAGAACACTTATGAGATTGTGTTTGTTGAAGTGTCGTATAAACAACATCACTAATATCAGATTTTCCTTTTGCCTTCCCCCTACATTTCCAAGCACCAAATGGGGCCTTCGAGAAAAATGAAAAGATGCTATCTAGAAGTTTATACCAGCATGTCGTAAAACTTGTGGTGTTTACAACATTCAGATTGATTATACTTATCAGATGAATAGTGTATTCTAAAATTTTTGATGTTCTCAATTTCTCCATATGCTTGTTGACAGTTTTTATTCATTTAAAATGATAATTGGGATAAGAAATCAAAGCTGATTTTCTCTTTCCAAAGAACTATTATTTCTTTCGACAGAAATATCCTGTGCAAAGTTTAAACACTTGGCAACAAGAAATCTTCAGAAAACTCTTTTATATGGTACAAGCAATACACAATGAAATAGTCATAAT
Source organism: Camellia sinensis (assembly GCF_004153795.1). NCBI lineage: Eukaryota > Viridiplantae > Streptophyta > Magnoliopsida > Ericales > Theaceae > Camellia > Camellia sinensis. Next base: position 818,391 of record NW_021027511.1, read on the forward strand.
TCATGTTGTCATGTTGTTATGTTTGATGAAAATTGAAACTGTAATTTTGTGATTTCAACTGATAATATCAATCTTGTCACAGATGAGTCTGTTGAAAAGGAAATGAGGAGGCATATCAAAGCCTCACTCCCAGTTATAGAATACATAGATAAGTTGTATGTTTCAAGGAATATCAGCTTAGATTGGTAACTTTTTATCCGTTCTGGGGAACTATTAGATGAGAGGCAGACCTCTTGTGTACACAGTAGCCTGCCAAGTTCTAGATTTATCCTTAAGAAACTTGAATTCAAAGTGTTGACGCCCCAAAATCACCAAACGGCGTCGGTTTAGCACGAAACTTGGTACACAAGACCGCTTAGGCATGAGAGACTTGTGGGAAAAGACGGGACTCCAATCAGGTTGCCAGTTTGGGAGTTAGAGCCGAATTTCGGTCTAGGCAAACTAGTTCATTAAGAAATTTGAATTGGAGGTGTTGACGTCCCAAAATCACCAAACGGCTTCGGTTTAGCACGAAACTTGGTACACACGACCACCTAGGCATGAGAGACTTGTGGGAGAAGACGGGACTCCAATCGGGTTCCCGATTTGTAAGTTAGAGCCAGATTTCGGTCTAGGCAAACTAGTTCCTTAAGAAATTTGAATTGAAGGCGTTGACGCTCCAAGATCACCAAACGGCGTCGGTTTAGCACGAAACATGGCACACACGACCGTCTAAGAAAGAAAGACTTGTGGGAAAAGACGGGACTCCAATTGGGTTCCTGGTTTGGGAGTTAGAGCCGGATATCACTCTAGGCAAGCTAGTTCCTTAAGAAACTTGAATTCGAGTTGTTGATGCCCCAAAATCACCAAACGGCGTCGGCTTAGCACAAAAATTGGCACACACGACCGCCTAGGCACGAGAGACTTGTGGGAAAAGATGGGACTCTAATCGGGTTCCCGGTTTGGGAGTTAGAGCCGGATTTCACTCTAGGCAAACTAGTTCATTAAGAAATTTAAATTGGAGGTGTTGACGTCCCAAAATCTCCAAACGACGTCGGATTAACACGAAACTTGGCACACATGACCGCTTAGGCACGAGAGACTTGTGGGAGAAGACGAGACTCCAATCGAGTTCCCGGTTTGGGAGTTAGAGCCGGATTTCGGTGTAGGCAAACTAGTTTATTAAGAAATTTGAATTGGAGGTGTTGATGCCCCAAATCTCCAAACGGCGTCGGTTTAGCACGAAACTTGGCACACACGACCGCCTAGGCACGAGAGACTTGTAGGAGAAGACGGGACTCCAATCGAGTTCCCGGTTTGGGAGTTAGAGCTGGATTTCGGTCTTGGTAAACTAGTTTATTAAGAAATTTGAATTGGAGGTGTTGACGCCCCAAAATCACCAAACGGCATCGATTTAGCACGAAACTTGGCACACATGACCACCTAGGCACGAGAGACTTGTGGGAGAAGACGGAAGTCCAATCGGGTTCTCGGTTTGGGAGTTAGAGTCGGATTTCCATGTAGCCAAAATTATTTACTTAATTATCTTTGTAATTATATAGTAGTTAATTTTTTTTTTTTGTAATTAAAATATTAACACATAATTATATTGTCATTAATTATTTTTATTTTTTGTTTTCAGATATTTCCCGTATAGCAGTTTGCTTCTTGTGAAATACAGGCGTGTGAAGATTGCGATTTACTTTTATTTTTGTTACCCACGGAAGAATCATGAGGGAAACTTTTGTTTTTGATTTACGCTATTTTGAATTGTGAACAACATTATGTATTTAAACATTGTATATGTATTATGCAATATTATGCAGTGGGATAATTTTGCTAATGTGTTGTAATGAATGAATGCAAGAATATTTTTATTATGGATGAATTGTTATTTTTATACTGAATTTTTTATATTATTATGTAATTATTAATTTTTTTTTCAATTATTTTTCATTTAATACAGGTAATTTTCATATTTTTAATTTGCTATTGCAGGTTTTTTTTTTTTTTTTTGAGACGGCACCACATTGTCGTCGCAAATGATATTGGCAGAGTTAAGACAAAAATCTTTTGCGACAGTACTCTTTGCCGTCACAAATAATCTTTTAGAGACAGCATATCGTGTTGTCTCAAATATTTTTTTAGCGACGGCAGATATCCCGTCGCAATAAAAATTCTTTAGTGACGGCATTTTTGTCGTCGCAAATAACACCTTTAGCGACGGCAACATAGTGCCGTCTCAAAAAATTTCAGATTTTTTCATATTAATGGCGACGGCAAAATTCCGTCTCAAAAAGGCAACTTTGCCGTTGCAAAAAAAAGACGACGGCAACGTGCCGTCGCTAAAACCTTTTTGCAATCCCCTTTGTTGCAACCCCTCACTTGTCGTCGCTAAAAGTCATCTACCGTCGTAAAAAACCTTTTAAGACGGCATTTTGAGTATTTGCGACAACATTTTGTAGTGCATATTATTGGCTAGAAATCACAAAGAAATGATTGTCACCACTAAAAAGTGGTTATTCTCTGCATTTGAGATGAAAGACATGGGAAAAGCAAGCTATGTGCTCGGTGTTAAGATCCTTAGGGATCGCTCTAGGGGACTTCTCAGTTTGTCTCAAGAGACTTACATTAAGACTATCCTACAACGATTTTAGATGCAGAGCTGCAAACCCATTGACACTCCTGTTGTAAGAGGTGAGAGCCTAAGCCATGATATGGGTCCTAAGATTCCAGAAGAGATTGAAAAGATGGCCCGTGTACCCTACGCGAATGTTGTTGGAAGCTTGATATATGCTATAATGTGTACACGTCCTGACATTTGTTATGCAGTCGGATTGGTGAGTCATTACCAATCCAACCCAAGACCAACTCATTGGAAAGCAGTTAAAAGGATATTAAGATATCTTAGAGGGGCTGCAGATTACACATTTTGCTACCAAAGTTCAGATCTACATCTAGTTAGCTATTGTGATGCTGACTGAGGAGGAGACTTAGATGAGCGTAAGTCCACTTCATGATATGCTTTTATGCTTAGTGATAGTGCTGTTTCTTAAAGCAGTAAGAAGCAATCCTGTATCGCCTTATCGACTATAGAGGCTGAGTTTGTAGCTTGTCCATCTAGCGTTTAGGAAGCCGTTTGGTTGAGGAGATTCCTTCAGCATTTGGATATTGTCACACACACTTCAAACCCTGTGACTATCCATTGTGACAGCATAGCTGCACTCGCTTACGCTAAGGATCCTAAGTACCATGAGAAAACCAAACACATTGATGTGAGGTTCAACTTTATCAGAGACATTGTGACGTAAAAGGAAGTGATCCTGGAGCACATCCCTACGAGTCACATGGTTGTGGACCCTTGTCCATTGCCAGAGATGTTACGTAGGTGGTGATATATGGGTGTGTTTGATTTGATGGACTGGATAAAGGGGGATTAGAATCCATCGGACTTGAGTCCTAGGACTGTGAATTCCCTGAACTATTTGGTTGAATTGAATATGTATCCTTTATTTGTTTTTTTCATGGGATTAGATGTCTGGAAATGAATATTTTTAGTGAATCCAACGTTTGGTTGGACGGACTGGATAGGATAAATGAGCAAAAGATTATTTTACCCTTTTTCAATTGTTTACTAAGTAATAGCAATATTAAACATATATTTAATATTTTAATTATTTTTAGCTAGATTAAATAAAATTTTATTTTATTTTATTTTTTACACAATTAAATAAATTTATTTTTTAAAATTAAATAAATAAAATAAATAAAATATCAATAAAAATATATGTTATTTTTTTAATTAAAATTTTAAATAAATTTGTTTTTAAAAATAATAATAAAATAATAAAATTAAACAAAACATCTATTAAAATTTAAATAATGAAATTAAATAAAATATAAACAAAAATTTAAAATAAAACATCAATAAAATATCTATAAAAAATTATTTTAAAAAAATTAAATAAATAAAACATCAATAAAAAGTTAAATAAAATTTTTTTATTTTTAAATTGAGACATTTAAATTTTATTAAATATAATACATAATTAAATAGTAGAGTGTCAAAATGGTCATTTTACCACCTAATTCCAACAGTGGATAGTCCCCCAAAAATTGTCCCATACCCCCCCTCCTAGGATACAATAGTCCCCCACATGGGGGATAAGGAGTCCGGCCGGACTCCATTTCCGGCGGACTAAAAAAAAAAACAAACGGCCGATTGGATGCTTCTCCCGGATTACAATCCGCACAGTAAATAGTCTCCCCCCTTATCCCCCCAATCAAACACGTGTATTCAATTGAACTCTTATTTTTTGGGGATATTTATGCCATAAGTATTCATATTTGTTTTGATTACACAATTATGTTTACTATTTTTTGCCATGATTTGTGAATTAGCACACACAGAATAAATAAATTTGATGTTAGCAGGAAAGATTGGCTTAATCACACGAGTAATCGCCCTTAGCACTAGGTAGTAAGCCAGGATGAGACTAGTGACTCATTGAATTTGGAGCCAAGAGAGAGGCTAAAATTATCCACAAGCTATGCTGCCTTGGTTAGAGCCAAGATAAGGTCTTGTTAGAGACCAACCATAGATATGAGAGTATCTACTTTTCCATGATGGGCCTGTTATGGATAGCCAGATGCGAGATTTCATTTGATGCCTGAGAGACGAGCAAATAGAAAATTCGAGTTAGACGCTAGGAAGGGACTTGCGCACTTAAAAGTAACTAGACTAAAATTTGTATGGTGTGTGAGTTTAACATCACTCTTTGGAAAAGTTACTCCACTATAGCATGCATTCGTACTGCATGTGCTTATTGACCCATTAGCGAAGTGAGAGAATGGATCCCTGCTTCCTCACCGTGTGAGTCCTAAAAGTCATTTTTTTCCAATGACTTCACTTTGTACCTTTTGTGACCTTTGACTATCTTATAAGATGAGGAGTTGATGTTCAGCTACTTTGGTATGTTGCCTGCGATCATGTATGATTCAGCTTTAAGAGACATTACTGGAAAAATGGTCAATTCTGAGTTAAATGATATGAGGGTGAAGGGAAAATCATCTAGTTCTACATCTTTGCTCTATATTCACTGTCGACAACTCACATCACTTTGTATGGGATTCTTATTGAATGTGAATATAATACACGACTTAGGAGGGCCAAACATGCTCTTTGAGGGATTAGAGATGTTTTGAACCAATATAACTAGATGGGTCTAGGTACATGAGACACTATTTCTATTCTTTTGGGGGTTGATGTCTCTATGTTGGCTCATTTTAAGTTTCTAATATAGAGCTCCCACATGCAAGTATCCTCAGCGGTCGCACGGTTCATTGGCTAATATGAGATTGTTCAATATTTAGGGAGATTAAGATAGAGATGTGGTAGTGTCATGCCAACTCATGTGTGAGTGGGAGATGTTGAAAATTGGGTCGGGTATTGGATCCGGATTTGGGTGCCCATGTGGCATGACCATGACCCATTCAAATTACCCGTGTAATTTGAATTTGAATTTTCAGGTTGATCCTATTTGGATAACCCACTATCACTATCTATATCTATCACATCTTATCAAAAGATATGGATAGATAGTTAGATGGTCATCCTATATTAGATACGATATATGGGATGTGGGATAAATCATATAACAAATTAATTTTTCTCATACTCTCTTTCTAACTCTCTCCTATTAGAATAACGATCAAACCTTTGCATTATGACTAGAGTGGGTTATACTCATACTGTGGTATCACTCCATTGTTGAGTATTCTTAATTCGTGGTTGTGAAGTACGTGATTTACCTACAAGGCTCTTCGTTTCGGATTCTATCACATGAGGTATGATTTGAATCCTTTTACTCGCTGCGTTATTTGTATCTTACAATATTTTTTAAATATAAAAATTATTTTTTTAAGACTAAAATGACAAAAAAAAAAATGAATTGAATGTTAAAACGAATTTGGTTATTAGTTTTGAATAGAATTTTCAATAGAATTTTGAATTGTGTGTTTGATAGGGGTGTAAAAATAGCCCGCGGCCCGTGTGTGAAGCCCGCCCGCGGCCCGAGATGGGTCCGGCCTGTTTAGGCCCACTTGGGCCCAGGTAGGACTGCAAATAAACCGAGCTGTTCATGAACAAGCCAAGCTCGAGCTCGCATAAGCTCGGCTCATTAAGCTCAACTCGTTTACTTTTATTTAAATTATATAATAAATGTATTATTTATACATTAAATAATATATAAATATATATAAATAATATTAAAAAAAATTATCGAGCTAAGCCGAGCTCGAGCTCAATTTCTTATCGAGCCGGGATCGAGCTTAATAAACAAGCTCGAAAAGTAAACGAGCCGAGCTCGAGCTCAGCAAATCTCGACTCAGTTCAATTCGTTTGCAACCCTAGGGCCTGGGCCATTGTTTTGAAGCCCAGCTCGCCCGAGACCCAGTGTATTTTTTAATGAAAAATAATAAAATTTTAGTAAAAAAAATTTAAGAAAACAAAAAAAAATGGTTAAGCACGCCTAAGGCCAGGCTCGGCCCGGCCCATCGGCCCGAATACCCCTGAGCTTAAGTCTAGGCCTGGGCTTAATTTTTTTGCCCATAACCCGGCCCGGCCCGAATTTTGGCGAGAGTCCGCGAGACCCAACATGAGGCCGGGCCGGGCCAAATTTAAGTTTTTAAATTAAGTTTTGAAACTCTTTTCAAAACTCATAACCAAACAATTTTTCTCATTTCATGTGTCACATCAAAAATTCAAAACTCATAACCAAACAAATTCTCTCTTTTCAAATCATAATTCTAAAACTCACAAACTCAAAATACAACTCTATTATCAAATTATAATTCTAAAACTCAACCAAAATTTCACTCGCATAGAAGTATTCTTCAGCTTATCCATAGTAATTGATTGCAAATCATGACCATATGAAAATCAATCTGAACAATATCATTCAAACAATCCAAACCAAGACAGAAAGCAAAAGCTCAAAATAACAATCAAGTGCTACAACGATATTACTCCATTAGAAGTCTAAATATAATACATGCATATATATTAAATGATGAACAAACCAGAATGACAACACAAAGAACATACATAACACACAACATTTCATTTTGCAAGAAAGAGCATGGAGAGGACACAGTAAACGACCATATCCACGAGACAAACATCAAGAGTTTTACAGATGGCGGGTTCAATAGGAGAAGCAGTGACCTCATAAAGGAGCCCCTCTATGGTTATTCTTATCAACCAAATTCCATATCAATAACTTTACATACAGCAAATGTAGTTTTTAAGCTTATGAGGCCACACAAATCAAACATGATCAAAAGCTGCAACAAAGATATGGAGCACGCCTGGACCAATCACAGATTTGCTTGAAATGTCTCTTTTTCGTCTTGGAACCAGTGGACTCAATTTCATTTCTCTTCAGCATGTCCCACAACACATGGACATCCTCGTACTCGCAAGTCCTCACATCATGGCGAAGCTTGACTAGCCCTACATGTTTTCAAAAGCAATTACCACAGCCATTTCAGTTTACACACTTGCTAGATGGAATACGAAAAGAAGAAATTATTTGTGGTATATAGTCGGAATGGGGTTGCTTTCTCAATATGGCTAACAACATTTATTTGTGTGTTTTTTGGGTATATGATGTTTTTTCGAACATGATGTTTTATGTAATTAAACTGATTAAAGTGATTTTCATCAGTTATCCATGAACAAAGAAGATAAATTTTGAACCAATCAACTAGTCATGACTACTATCTACCTAATAATAATTAAGATCAACACAAGAAATAATGACTGGCAATATGCCCCAAGGGATTGCTTGGAGCTTGGGGTATGTTCCCTCCAAATTCTCCGGTTCAAAATCTTATTACTGTGTTTGGTTGGGGAATTTGATCTCAGGTTTAAAACCTTATTGTTATGTTTGATTGGGAGATTTGAGGAGGGATTTGGAAAGAGAAATAGAAAAGGTGGGTAAAATATAAATAAAATATACTTAAATTTCATTTAGTTTCATTCACTTTTTCCCTTTTCTTTTCCAAATTCCTCCCCCCATATTCCTCAACCAAACACAACATATAGGTTTTCAAACAATTTCTTGGAGCCAATTCATACGAGACTTTACCCAGCTTTAATTGGGCCCCGATAGTGGACGGTGTGATTAGTCCCTGAATTAGTCGGTTGAGAGCCAAATACAAATTAACAAAAAATATATATATACAATTTACAAATATACGAACCAACAACTTCATAACATGAAAAGTTATTATGAGCAATACACAATTGGAAAATTTTCCAGACCAGATACCTTATCCAGACACATGAAGGCGATCAAGTGAATTGATTCAGATTCACACTTTTTCCAAACATAAAGAATGATTGGGCCTCCTTTGAAATTGAGTGACTCTATTTCACATTTCATGCCGGTTTTCAAAATACAAATCTGAAGAACCTATTTGATAATGTAAAATTATGCCATTTGAGAATGATTTCTCTAACAATTCAGCAGATTTAAAGATCTTACTGTGATAATAATCAGAAATCAAAATTCGTTGCTCCAAAAAAAAAAAATTTTTGAGAATCCTCACCGCTTTTGCGAATCCCAAGACGCTTGGCAACAACGATCCAAAGTCTTTGGATAGGAAACATCATCTTGTGCCACCACTCCATCGCAAAACCACCAACCTCCACCACTACCAACACCACACGCGGAATATATCCGATGACTTCGGATTCAGAGCCCGCCTCTGATCCCGCGACAAACAAATGAAATCAGAACAAGATTACCTGAACAACTACCAATAATTCACCTACATTATAATAATATAATCCAAATCGATTTAAAATAATCAAATTAAAAAACACTGCAATGATCATTGAATCTGCACAATTAAAAAAGAGTAAATTGTTTTACATTGCAATAAGATGAGAGAGAGATATGGACCTGAAGATTTCTTCTCTCTAAAAGCTCCTCCACCAGGAGGGGGGAGGAGGGAGGGTTGCTTCAAACACTGAATTGATCGATGGTGGCCGCCCTTGGGGGAATAAAGAATGAGGGGATGGTTAGACGACGTCGCTGTGATGACGCAATTGCCGCTGCGTAAGACGCCACGTGTCGGGTGAAAGGGAGGGAACCGTGTCCGAATCCAACGCTCCGTGTGAAGTTTTAATGGAAAATTATTAGTTAGTACAGGAGATATGGCCATGTTACTCATATTTTTCAATAGAAAATGTTTGAGAGTCACAATTTTTATGGTTATAATGGTTTAAAATTATTAAAACGATATCGTTTTGGCATGTTTTATACTCAAAACGACGTCGTTTTGACAGTTTTGAGCCATTATGGCCACAAAAATTATGGCCCTCTAACATTGTTCCTCAATTATATAATATATAAAGGCCTGATTTGGTTTCGCTTTTGGAAAAAAGATTTTGGAAAAAATTTTAGAAATTTTGTTTGGTTTGTAATTTTTTTTTAATATTTTGGGACAATGAAAAATGGAATAAGGGACTAATATTTTGGGACGGAGGGAGTAGTTAGTACAGGAGATATGGCCATGTTACTCATATTTTTCAATGGAAAATGTTTGGAAGTCATAATTTTTATGGTTATAATGGTTTAAAATTATCAAAACGATATTATTTTGGCATGTTTTATACTTAAAGCGACGTCGTTTTGACAGTTTTGAGCCATTATGACCACAAAAATTGTGGCCCTCTAACATTGTTCCTCAATTATATAATATATAAAGGCCTGATTTGGTTTCGCTTTTGGAAAAAAGATTTTGGAAAAAATTTTAGAAATTTTGTTTGGTTTGTAATTTTTTTTTAAAAAAAATTAAAATTACTTTCTCTTTCCTACACATCAATCAATTACTCCCTCCGTCCTAAAATATTGGTCCCTTTTGGGGAATCCAACTTTTTTTGGTAGTACACTTATTGCATTTGAAAAAAGTTGGTTTTTCAAAATTACCCTTTTGATAGTACATTTTTTGGGAATATCAATGTCATAATTGTACTTTTTAAATTGTTTATTAATTAAAAAGAAGGGCAAAATAGGAAATTTACATTATTTTTGTACTTGATTTATAAAGAGGGACTAATATTTTGGGACAATGAAAAATGGAATAAGGGACTAATATTTTGGGACGGAGGGAGTAATTTTTCTCTTTCCTCTATTCTTTTCAATTATTTTTTCTTTCGCATACATCTACTCAATTACAACAAAATATCAAATCATCCTAAACTCTCAAACTTCAAAACTATTTTCAAAATATACAATCAAACAAATTACAAAAACTTCTAAACTCTCTCTCTAAAATATTTTTTGAAATTTATCTTCCAAAGTCAAACCAAACAAGGCCAAATTGTTTGAGATCACTAAAGTTAGGAATTTTTATGACCTTTAAAATGATGTGATTTAATCATGAATTTTTTTTATTTTTTTATTTTTTTGGGATCAATCACAGGTAAATGGAGTTTATAAGAATATGTTTTTTAAGGATCTACAGCATTATTGTAACATAAATTTATAAGCTTCACTCTTGTTATAAATTACAATAATGTTAAACATCAAGTGACGGTGGCCAAGATCAATCAATAATCTCTAAATTTTGATTTGGGAGAAATTATTCATTGCCCCTTGAGTAAGGGTGTGCATGGTATAGTTCAGACGATTTGAGAGTAAAATTATAAATTAAATGGCAAATTAATAAATTGACAAATTAGTAAATTGCGATTTGAACGATTTTGAGCAAATTGAAGAATTGAAACATATTTTAACCAATTATTAAATATTTGCATAATATGTAACATTAATTTACATAATATTTTTTTATATATATAACACAAACTGATTTTACATAATATTTTTTATATATATAATTATTAATTTATAATAAATTTCATAGTATTGCTCCACACCATTATATTTGGACTCCAAAAAAGACAAATAAATAATAGGACCCACTATTTCAACCAACAATATTTAAGTTAGGGGCACACTTAGGTCTCGTTTGGAACAAACTATTTTAGTAATTTTTTTACTTTTTACGAAAATATATACAAAAAATAGAGAGAGTAATGTGATAACTTATAAAGATTTTTTGACTTTTTGACTAAAATAGTTACTCCCCAAACGAGGCCTTAAATTTGCCTTGAGCAATGAATTAGTGTGTTTGATTTCAGTTTTTTGAAAATTGAATTTTTTATTTTTCGTATTTTTTTTTATTTAGTGAATATTTTTTAAATTTTAAGTAATTTTTTATACTTTTTTAAATGTATCTTAATTAGATATATCTAAATAGTAAATTATTTATGAAAAAATATTTTAAAAAATTAATAAATACCCAAAAATATAAAAATATATATATATATATATATTGAATTTTTGTATTTTTTTATATTTTAATATTTAAAAATTCACAAATATTATGTTTTTTAAGTATATTTATTTTAGGTATATTTAAAAATTAAAAAATATATATTTAAAATATTAAAAAAATTGAGTAAAAAAAAAGTAAAAAGTAAAAAAATTTTAAAAATAAATTTTGAAAACTAAAAATAAACTGAGTGAATAATTTTTCTTTTGGACGTAGTCTCTCACTCTCTCTCGTTAGAGCCCACGTGAGCAGTGGCCGTTTGTTATCTCCTTTAAGGTCTCCATGTGGAGATATTATTCTTGCAACAATGCTACGTAGCTCAAAATTTTGTGGCTCAAATGGCTCAAATCTGTCAAAACGACGTCGTTTTGACAGATTTTGAGTGTAAAACGACGTCGTTTTGACCCTTTTTTTTTTTGGTCGGACAGACTCAGACTGGAAAGCCAGTGGCCATTGAGTTAGGAGACGCATGAGACTACCAGATACCTGGCGCGTGCAGTAAAATTTCCCGACGGATTCTAGGCTGTTTGGTTTTGTTGCGAGAATTTATTTTTATTTTAAGACCAATTAATGTCACCATGCTAGCATATTTGAACTAATATATCATCTGTGCCAATTAATGTCACTATGCTAGCATATGTAAACTAATATATCATCTGTGTTGTGTACGGAATTATATTTTAAAAAATATTTATGTGAACTTAATAAATATAATTTAATTTTTTTTAAAAAAATATAAATATAATCTTTTTTTTCTTTAAAAAACACATATTAAAAGAAGTATAGAAAATCGCAATCATTATAAAAAATAAAATCATTGTGTGATCAAAATAGAGTGTAAAAAAACACAATCACAAATTAAGCTAATTAAAAAAACAGCAATGAAATCAATTGAAAATTAAAAAATACAATTATTTTTTTTTCAAAAAGTACAGTGAGTTAAAAACCCAATCAAAAATTAAGCTAATTAATAGTTAATAAGCACAATCATTTTTTTAAAAAAAAATACAGTGAGTTAAAAAATATAATGTAATCATCATCATCAATAGTGCGTAATTTATGTGCGCATAATTAATACAATCTAATTTTTTTTTTTCAACAAACATAGATTACAAATACAATCACTGTGTTGAAAAATAAATTAAGTCAAATCACAATCACAAAATACTATCTAATCATCATCAATCAAATAGAGTGTAAAAATACAAATCACCATATTGAAAAATAATGAAGTCAATTGGTAATTAAAAAATAAAATTATTTTAAAAAAAGCATACAAATTAAGTTAATTGATAGTTAAAAAGCACAACCTTTTTTTAAATTAAAAAATATATATATAGTGACTACTTTATGTGAATCTAATAAATGCAATCTAATTTTTTTTTAAAAAAAAGCATAGACTAAAAATACAATCATCATGTGATTGTATTAAAAAAAAAACATGAATACAATCAATTTTTTTCTTTCAAAAAACACATATTAAATGGCGTGTAAAAAAACATAATCATTTAAAAAAATAAAATCACTGTGCGTAGTTTATGTCAGCCTAATGAATACAATCTTTTTTTCCAAAAACATAGATTAAAAATACAATCACCGTATTAAAAAATAAATTAAGTCAAATCACAATCACAAAATACTATCCAATCATCATCAATCAAATAGAGTGTAAAAATACAATCACCGTATTGAAAAACAATAAAGTCAATTGGTAATTAAAAAATAAAAAAAAAATTAAAAAAACATACAAATTAAGTTAATTGATAGTTAAAAAGCACAATCTTTTTTTTTAAAAAAAATACAGTGACTACTTTATGTGAATCTAATAAATACAATCTATTTTTTTTCAAAAAACATAGACTAAAAATACAATCACCATGCGATTGTATTCAAAAAACATGAATACAAACACATATTAAATGGAGTGTAAAAAAATAATCATTTTGATGATTCACCGGGTTCTAGACGGAACGGGTCGGACTGATCCACGCTTCCCAAACCGGTGTCCGAGTGACCAAGCCCACAGAGGAACCTGCACAAAAGTTCAACGGGGAACGGGGAATCCCCCAGCGAACTCTCCGACGAGCAAGTTAGAGAGAGAAAGGTGGAATATAGAGATAGATTGGAGTTAGAAAGCTTAACCTTTTTCTTGTCTTCCACGTCTGCTTATATCCTCTAGTAATCATTTTGTTGTCCCTTCCAACCTGTCACCTTAGCCGAAAGCTTATGCTCTAGCTTACCTTGTTCATAATGAAGGCGTTTTGTCTCGACAAAGAAGGGTTATCGCATATGCTGTAAGGAGCTTCATTAATGGCGATGTGCAGTGGCAATAATTTTGCAGATCTTTGTCTGCTTATGTGGCTTGCCTTTCTCTTGCCATGTGTCTTGATGTCATTGGTTCTTATTGCTACGTGGGGCTTCAGCAATGCTGGGGTTTTAGTATTTGAGTTATGTATTGGGCCCTAAATAGTGGACTATAATCTTTACGGGCTTACCCATGTCAGTAGTCCCCTATTCCCAAGTGCAGCTTTAGTCCAACGAAGGAAATAATGAAGAAAATGAGGGTTGTGAGAGACCGGCAGGGTGAAGGTTGACCGAGAAGGGTGACCAACTATAAGGAAGGCCGACTGCGAAGGGTGGTCGAGTGGAGGGACCGACCATGAAGAGGGCCGACCGCGAAGGGTGGCCGAGTGGAGGGACCGACCATGAGGAGGGCTAACCACAAAGGGTGGCCAAGTGGAGAGGCCGACCATGAAAAGGGCCGACCGCGAAGGGTGACCAAGTGGCAGTGCACAGGGCTCGAGGGGTGGCAGGGCACGTGGTGATTTGAAGTGGAAAAGACAGGGTTGGGAAAAGGGGTAGTGGATCATGGGGGTACACATGGCGGAATCCCATGATGGGGAAGGCTAGGCGTTGAGCAAGAAATGAAACGATAGGTCAATATAAGGTGTTGAAGAGACAGTTTTGGCGGGGGTGGGTTGCCGTCATCAATAAAGGAGTGGAGGCCGCAGTGGTTCTACGTGTCCACAAACGGAGGAGTTGGAGTGCGCACAGTGTGGAGAGTGCCCACCAAGTCTGTGGAGCCAAAGCTGGGGGCAGCAGCTGAGGAGAGGGTGAAGAAGGTGAAGGCATAGAGGGTGAAGGAGGGCGCCAAATGGGACGAGCTCATTCAGCCGTCAGCCTTGTTTGCCACAAGGTTGGGCCCTCAGCCAACCGGTGGAGACCTGGAACCGGCGGAATTAGAGGCAAGAAGGAAGGCGCAAAAGGCGAAGGATAAGACCATTCTCGCCAAGGCCAATAAATTCAAAGAGTCACAGGCAAATCGGCCGCTGAAGCCGATCGCGAGGGAGAGGATCCGCCCGCGCCCCAAACTACTAGGGGAAAAGGACTTGGGTGAATTTGAGCCACGACTGCCCCCAATTGATCCTTTGAAGGAAAGGGCCAACAAGTAAGTGGAGGCTATGGCGAAGAAGAAGAGAAGGGTAAGGGAGAGAGAGGAGGGGCTAGCCCTGAAGAGAACAAAGGGGGTGGTGCCAGAAGAGACCTCTGATGTGGGGCGGGAGGAGGGGGCGAAGGGGGGGAAGGTTGTGCGACTGTCCCTGAAAGACAAATGGAGGGTGGAGAGACTGGCCCCTTGGAGGGATGAAACAGCAGCCCAAGGGGGGTCTTTCACCCCAAGGAGAAGAAATGAGGGCCAGGCTGAAGACCGCTTTTTACCATGCCCCTGCAGTGTTTGGGCGGCTGGGAGGAGAAGGAATAGAGGCCAGAACTGCTGCAGATCGCCTCTTAGGAGTAGTAGAGGATGCAGCCGTGCGCTTGATGGCCAGTTTCACTGAGGCTGAGCTGCTAAGGGGGTTGTGTTCTACCCAAATGGAGGCGACCGCCCTAGTAGGGGCCCTTTTGAACATGGCGGCGGCTGCAAGAGGCGAAATGAGGCCACTGAAGGCGAAATTAGAGGGGGTGGAGGCTCAACTTGAAAGCTTAAGGGGAGAGACTGCAAGGTGGCGTAAGGCCGCGCGAAGTGCGTGTGCTAAGGGGTTGGAAGAGGCTCTGAAGGCCAAGAAGATGGAGGTGTTGGCGGTGGTCCAGGGTAATGTTGCCGATCGTTCCCATGCTGAGCTGCTCGTGGCCAAGTCGGAGCTGGAAAACGAACGCCGCAAGGTGGTGTCGCTCGAGTTCCAGCTGTTGGCTAGCAGAAGAAGTTGGAAGAGGCCCAGAAAGCCTGCACCGTCGCCAACGAACGGTGGGATGAGGCGATGACTTGTAACGAGGATCTGCGCGCCCAATCGATCAAAGAAAAGGAAGAAGCAGATCTGAAGATCGCGGGGTTGGAGAAGGATCTGGCAGACGAGCGCGCCAGAGCAGCGGCAGAGAAGGCGGGGTTGGAGAAGGAGTTGGAGGAAGAAAGGATTAAGGCAGCCTCTGAAAGGGCAGCATACCCCGACTTATGCGTCGCAGCAGTAGAGCAGTTCAAAGGGTCTGCTGACTTTCAGATGGCTGTCAATGCCGCGATCGCCAACAACTTGGCGAGAAAAGGGTCTGAGGGGGCTGGCCTATCGGGGGTGACCGTTGGGAGTAGGAGTGAAGAAGAAGTGATTCAGAGCTTCCAACGATCGGATTTCTATAAACACGAGATGGCTGAGTTCTGGGACAGCGGCTGGAAGATGTTTAAACGCAAAGCAGAAGAGCTGTTCCCAGACTTGGACTTCAGCAATGTAAAGATTGATGAAGACGACGTGGCCCAGACCCCCTTAGATGAGGGTGTTGAAGAAAAAGACCTCATCTCAAGTGAAGAGGAATGATTGGTGTGAACAAAATTTATACTCAGAATTTTGGTTGTTTTGTTGTGTTTTTTTTTTTTTTTTGGAATTTCTGTAATAAACTTATGTATAAGTTTGTGAATGAATAAAATTATGAGTTGTGTTTGTGTTTTTATGCTATTGTCTGTATTGTTTAAAGATCTGCAAAGAATGAAAGTGGTGACTTACACAGGGCTTGTGTATAAATTATTGTGAAGTTTAAAATGTAAGAAAACCTCAACGCAGAATGAAGTTTAAAATGTAGTAAACTTCAATGCAGAGTGAAGTTTAAAATATAAGAAAACCTCAATACAGAGTGAAGTTTAAAATGTAAGAATGTTAAAAACGTGAAGTTATGAATCACGACCCGGCAAGGAGCCATTCTGACTTGGAAAACGTTAAACTAGAATTTGACTAAGTATGACAACTATGCCACAATCATGAAGTTGCAAGAATGGCCTTGGCCGAGCGCTTCATTCGTGCTCATTTCGGGTTGAGCCATGATTAACTCGGTCGGGTTGTCTCTTCAAGTAACTCAGTCTAGCTGAGCTCTTCATGCTCAGTGTGACTGAGGCTTTAAGAGACTCAGTCTGGCTGAGCTCTTCATGCTCAATCTGGCTAAGGCTTGTCGTGCTTAGTCTGGCTGAGGTTTTAAGTGACTCAGTCTGGCTAAGCTCTTCATGCTCAGTCTGGCTGAGGCTTTAAGTGACTCAGTCTGGCTGAGCTCTTCATGCTCAGTCTGGCTGAAGCTTGTAAATGAGTGCTGCAATCAAAACGTTATTGAGGTACCACACAGACAATTGAGATATAAGATTGTTATCGTGTAAAATGTAGCCCATTTGATCAGAAATTTATAGCATGTGAGAGAAGAAGAAGAACATTCAAGGGTGTAGATTGTCAAAAAAGAAAATACAATAACTGATCAATACAAAAATAGGGATTTATTGAAAATAACGCTTCAAGTGTTCGGCATTCCACGGATGAGGGAGGTCTCGGCCTTCCATGTCCTGAAGTCGGTAAGTGCCCGGACAAGGTCTGGCTTTGACAACGTAAGGTCCTTCCCACTTAGCTGCCAATTTGCCCTCAGTTGGATTTTTGGTGGCAAAGGTTACTTCGCACAAAACAAGGTCCCCCACGGCGAATTGCCTCGGTCAAACTTTACAGTTGGAATGTGTTCTCATTTTCTATTGGTATGAGGCCCGTCTGACAGCAGTGGTTTCTCAGAGCTCTTCAATTAGGTCTAGGTCTGCCCGACGCAGCTCCTCAATCAGTTCTGCATTTGGATGTAGAATTATTAGGGTAGGCAGACCGATTTCCACTGGGATGACCGCCTCAGTGCCGTATGTTAAGCGAAAGGAAGTCTCCCCAGTGGGGATTCGAGCGGTAGTGCGGTAGACCCAGAGTACATTCGGTAATTCCTCAGCCTAGAGTCCCGTAGCGGCTTCCAGTTTAGTTTTGATGATCTTGAGAAAAGAACGGTTGGTAACCTCAACTTGGTCATTGGCTTAGAGATGACCTGGGGAAGAGAAACATGGTTGGGTTTGAAGTTCTGCACAGAATTTCCTAAACTTGGCATTGTCGAATTGTTTGCCGTTGTCAGAGACGATGGCTTGAGGGGTGCCAAATCTGCATACGATCGACTGCCAGATGAATTTGGTTGTGTTCCGCTCGGTAATTGTGGCAAGGGGTTCTGCCTCCACCCATTTAGTGAAGTAATCAATAACGACAATGGCGAATTTGGTTTGGCCTCGGCCAATGGGCAATGGGCCAATTAGGTCGATCCCCCATTTGGCGAATGGGTAGGGACTGCAAAGTGTGATCAATTCTGTAGGAGGAGCATAGGGGATGTTGGCAAAACACTGGCACTTATCACATTTGAGCACGAATTCTGTCGCATCTTGATTGAGAGTAGGCCAAAAATAACCAATGCGATGTATTTTGTGGGCTAGGGCCTGGGCACCCAAATGATTACCACAGATACTCTCATGGACTTCCCTTATCACGTAAGTTGCTTAAGCAAGATTGAGGCATCGCAGGTATGAGCGTGAAAAACCGCGTTTGTACAAGAGACCGCTGATAAGAATGTAGTTGGATGACCGGGCCTTGACTTTGGCGGCCTGCTGTTTGTCGGCTGGAAATTCTCCTGTTGTCAGAAATAGAAAGATGTCGGCCGCCCATGGAATAGGTTCATTTTGGAGGAAGCAGACTTGCTGCTGAGTTGGGGAAATGGCAGGGTGGGCCAGGTACTCGAGGCGGACACCGTGGCTGAGGTATGACTGGTCTACCGAAGCTAACTGAGCCATTTCATCTGCTTTGGAGTTTTCCGTCCGAGGGATGTGTTTGATGTGAAAATTATTGAAGAGGTGAGCAAGAGGGAGTGCGATATCCCTATAAGCCCGCATTGCGTCTTTCTTGGTATCGAATTCCCCCGTGATTTGTCCAACAATGAGCTGGGAATCACTGAACACTTAGATGTGGCTGACACCAATGTCTCTGGTGAGGCGAAGACCTACGATCAATGCTTCATATTCAGCCTCATTATTGCTTGCGTTAAACAAGAAGCGGAGAGCACATTTGAAATAACCACCCTCAGGGACGGTGAGGATGAAACCAGCCCCACTGCCTTCTTTGTGAGATGATCCGTCGACGTTGAGGGTCCAAGAGTGGGGGTCAAATTGGCTAAGCTAGACCGACCATTGCATAAGTCTGCTGGAAAGCTCTGGTTGTTGCATTATCTTCTTCAATGGTTAGTCAGTGAGGACCACTATGGAATGGGCTTGGAAGTAAGAACGGAGTCGTCTGGAGGCGGTGACCAAAGTCAAGGACATTTTTTCTAACAATGGGTAATTTTGTTCCGCGCCTCTGAGAGCCCGACTGATGTAGTAGACTAGTCGTTGGACAGAGTTGTCTTCCCTGATGAGTGCTACACTGACTGCGGTGTTTGAGACGGCTAAATAGAGGAAGAGGGGTTTGCCCATGATTGCTTGAGAAAGTAGGGGGGTTGGCCATGCACTGTTTCAACTGCTGAAATTCCTCTTCGGACTCTGCCGTCCACTCAAAAGTTTGCCGAAGAACTTTGAAGAAGGGGAGGCACTTGTCCGTTGCGCGGGAAATGAAGCGGTTGAGGGCGGCACCTCGGCCAGTAAGCCTCTGAACCTCCTTAACCGTTCTGGGTGACTGCATTTCAATTAAGGCCTTGATCTTTTCGGGGTTAGCTTCGATGCCCCGCTGACTGACCATGAAACCCAAGAACTTTCCAGATGCTACGCCGAAGCCGCATTTCTCCAGATTGAGCTTCATTTGATGCTTTCGTAGGGTGGTAAAGGTCTCTCGCAGGTTGGCCAAATGATCAGTGGAGAGCTTGCTCTTGACTAGCATGTCGTCGACATAAACTTCCATGTTTCGGCCTATCTGGTAATGAAAGACGACATTGACCAACCGTTGGTAAGTGGCTCCAGCATTTTTCAACCCAAATGGCATCACACGATAATGGTAGGTGCCTCAGTCGGTGATGAAGGAGGTGTGTTCCTGGTCAGACGGGTGCATTAGGATTTTGTTAAAATTCAATGTATTATTGATTGTTGTTGATTACAAGATTGATCAATTACAATTCCTATACAATCTATATATAGAAGAAAATGTGGTAGTAGGTGTAGTGGAGGTGTGGTAGTAGGTGTAGTGGAGGTGATAGTGGGTTAGGTGAAGTGGAGTGTGTGGTGAAGTGGAGGTAGGTGAAGTGGAGTGTGTAGTGGAGTAGGTGAAGGTAAAGATGGGAAATTCTAACAGCCCCCCGCAAACTCAAGGAGGAGAGAAACTAACCAACTTGAGTTTGGAGAGAGTAACAAAACAAGAAAATACATAAAAAAAAGGATAGGAGACACTGTATGGTCGTGTCAGACCATTGGTGAAGACACTGGATGGTGGTGTCATAACGTTGTAGAGGACACTGTATAGGGGTGTCATAACGGTGTAGAGGACACTGGATGGCGGTGTCAGACCGATGTAGAAGACAGTTTATGGGGTCATGTCGGACCGTTGTAGAAGACAGTTTATGGGGTCATGTAGGACCGTTGTAGAAGACAGTTTATGGGGTCATGTAGGACCGTTGTAGAAGACAGTTTATGGGGTCATGTAGGACCGTTGTAGAAGACAGTTTATGGGGTCATGTAGGACCGTTGTAGAAGACAGTTTATGGGGTCATGTAGGACCGTTGTAGAAGACAGTTTATGGGGTCATGTAGGACCGTTGTAGAAGACAGTTTATGGGGTCATGTAGGACCGTTGTAGAAGACAGTTTATGGGGTCATGTAGGACCGTTGTAGAAGACAGTTTATGGGGTCATGTAGGACCGTTGTAGAAGACAGTTTATGGGGTCATGTAGGACCGTTGTAGAAGACAGTTTATGGGGTCATGTAGGACCGTTGTAGAAGACAGTTTATGGGGTCATGTAGGACCGTTGTAGAAGACAGTTTATGGGGTCATGTAGGACCGTTGTAGAAGACAGTTTATGGGGTCATGTAGGACCGTTGTAGAAGACAGTTTATGGGGTCATGTAGGACCGTTGTAGAAGACAGTTTATGGGGTCATGTAGGACCGTTGTAGAAGACAGTTTATGGGGTCATGTAGGACCGTTGTAGAAGACAGTTTATGGGGTCATGTAGGACCGTTGTAGAAGACAGTTTATGGGGTCATGTAGGACCGTTGTAGAAGACAGTTTATGGGGTCATGTAGGACCGTTGTAGAAGACAGTTTATGGGGTCATGTAGGACCGTTGTAGAAGACAGTTTATGGGGTCATGTAGGACCGTTGTAGAAGACAGTTTATGGGGTCATGTAGGACCGTTGTAGAAGACAGTTTATGGGGTCATGTAGGACCGTTGTAGAAGACAGTTTATGGGGTCATGTAGGACCGTTGTAGAAGACAGTTTATGGGGTCATGTAGGACCGTTGTAGAAGACAGTTTATGGGGTCATGTAGGACCGTTGTAGAAGACAGTTTATGGGGTCATGTAGGACCGTTGTAGAAGACAGTTTATGGGGTCATGTAGGACCGTTGTAGAAGACAGTTTATGGGGTCATGTAGGACCGTTGTAGAAGACAGTTTATGGGGTCATGTAGGACCGTTGTAGAAGACAGTTTATGGGGTCATGTAGGACCGTTGTAGAAGACAGTTTATGGGGTCATGTAGGACCGTTGTAGAAGACAGTTTATGGGGTCATGTCGGACCGTT